>CM077294.1:4831574-4864074 GCA_039654925.1 Anguilla pacifica
CAGTACAGGCAGCGGTGTGTGGGGTGGGCGGGGCCCGGGGGGGTTTTTATGGCGTTCTCCAGGCAGCTTACACGGATCGCCTCGATCGGAATACAGATGAGCTCACCTCAACCTTCGACCGCCGTCTCTGCTCAGTCACAAGGCGTGGCCTCTGCTGAGAAGAGCCGGTTAAAATAAAACCCCCCTCTCCCCCCTCCCCCAGCCACCCACTGCAGAACAGAACAAGGACACAATCACTCAGGAAATACGGATGGCACATCGTAAAAAACGAAAAGAACCCCACCGATTGTAGCGATGCTTTTAAACGTTTCAATTTAAATGTTTCAATTTTAATACGTTTCAATTTAAACGTTTCAATTTAAATGTTAAAAAAAGGTTTTCAAGCGAAGAAAACACTGCCAGCCTCAATATTATATGCATTATACGCTACACACAACATACTGCGCTGATAGAAATTCAGTGCGCGCTGCGAGGGAACATCGCTAGTTCATCACACCTGTATTTTAAACGACGGCCGCTAATTTCCACCTGTAACGCCGCGCGCGCCAATTCATCACCGTCAGGACCCATCTGCCGGCCGGCGGGATCCGACCCGCGCAAACTGGCGGGTAACGGCGCCGCGGCCCCCTCGCCGGGCGAGCGAGAGAGCGTGTGAGCGTGCTCAGAGCGGCCGCGCGTCCCACTCGCGAGCCCGTTAAACTCCACCCCCGCCGGGACCCCGCCGCCGCCCAGGCGTCCGGCCCCGTTCTCTTTGTCCCGCGCGGATTAATTCCCGCCCGTCGCCGTCGGTAACGGGAGAGGCGCCCGCTAGGCCGCGGAGTCGACGGCGGGCCGGCCGGGGGGGCGGCTTTACTCCGCCCCGCTGAAGGGGCCGCGGCTTTTTTTGGTTTTTTTTTTCGTTCGCCCATAAGGCTGATCGCGGCCCTGTCATTTGCGGAAGCCCTAATTTAATGGATGACATATCAAATTACCTCAGATGCGCCTACCTAGCGGCCGCTGCTCACTGGAGTGGATTACAGTCCCCAGTACATGTGCAAAAGCAGGGGGGGGGCTTTCAAAAGCAGCACCAGCACCCTTTCACAGAGGGGCGGGACAAACAGGATTCAATGGGACTTAAAACGGCCCAAAAAAACGGCCAGCTTTCGTTGAATACGCTGCGGTGTCTGCAATTAATTTTAGGTAGCTACACGTAATGGAATGTAAGGGAACAGCTATTTTTAATTTTCGAACGGCGTGGCCGTGACATCCATAAGAGCTTCAGTAGAGTGCTGTCACAGCATTCCCCAGTAATGCCCTTTATTAGCCGCACATGTTGGCTGGACATAGTTTCAATATTTTGGCAATTAAATCGGGGCAATTTAGAAATGATGTAGCGATCTTCGCCGCGCTGACGAAGACCCCTCGGGAGAGGACGGGGGGGGGGGGGGGGGGAGCATTAGAGATCACTTTGGAAAAGCAGCAGGGGGGGAGGGAGTTAGGGAGGGAGGGGGGGAGTGAGAGAGAAAGAGGGAGAGAGAGAGAGAAGAGAGCGGTAGAGAGACAGTGAGAGAGGGAGGGAGTTAGGGAGAGAGAGAGAGCGAGAGAGATAGAGAGAGATAGATAGAGAGGTAGAGAGAGCAAGAGACAGCGAGAGAGGGAGGAAGGGAGGGAAGGAGGGGGAGAGAGAGGGGGTGGGAGGAAGAGAGAGATAGAGAAAGAGTGAGAGAAAGGGATAGAGAGTGAAAGAGAGGGGGGGAGAGAGAGAGAGACAGAGAGCGAGCGAGTGAGAGAGAGAGAGTGAGAGAGAGAGAGAGTGTGAGAGAGAGAGTGAGAGAGAGAGAGAGGGTCAGATTGCAGATGCAGGCCATGTCGTACTCAACACCGCGAACAGCTCGTTTATAATACTCCATCCCAGCGTTATTGAAACGGAGCGCGTTGTGTGTGCGCGTCTCAGTTTTGCAGACCGCATGCGCTCGCTTTGTCTTCCTCTTGCATCTCGAGCATGCGGTACACAGAGGTTCACGTTGTTCAAACTGAAAAGACAAACACACTGCCCTTATAACTGCAGACCCGCACAAAACAGAAGAAACACAGCCAAGCAACTGTAAACTCAGTACCGGAAAGCTGCTAAAGACCGTATTACACAAGGACCGTACTTCATCGATATCTCAGAAACTTGGACACAAATGCACGTGGGAATGTAATTTTTTAAAAAAGTTTGTTGTTGTTGTTGGCATAGTAACTACATCGGCAATTCCCTGGGAACGTGGGCCGGGCCGATAACAGTGTTTTGGTGTCGCCGTTGTGCGTCCGGTGGCTTTTTGTGTGGAGGTGAGTGATGCCCATTTCCCCCCCCCCCCCTTCAACGCCATCTCATTTCCACACGACGACAACGGCGACTCTTACGCTAAACGCTCAACGCTAAACTCTCTGCAGAGCACCGGGAAGGAAGCCATTACCCGCCACCGCCACTCTCCACTACGCCGTCTGATCTCTAATGATTTTCACCATCTGCATTCCCAGGAAACACAACAGTACAACCGCCACCCCCCCTCCCCACCCCCCCCAAACCCAACTCTGCCTCGCTCATTTTCATTAAACAGCTTTAATTAGTTCATTAACTATCTTTAATTAGTTGCTGGGTATGGGTGGGAAAAAAAACACAAGAGCAGTAAGTATCTGGGTGAAACGGACAGCCCTTCTGTACTCTGTGACACAGCAAGGCCAGAAACATGACTGCCCTTGAATCTTTTTTTTATTTAAATTATACATAGTAAACATGAACTTGATTTCATACATACAATGCTTAATCATATTTAAAGTCAATAAGTGTACCCAAATAATACTGGATTCAGCTGCAAGCAGTGAAGGGTTTGACACGTTCTTTCAGAGGCCTGGAAGTTTGGCAATTCTTCCATCCGTTAATTACATTTATTTAGTTGTTGGGTATTTGTGCAACAAGAACTAGAAAAAAATGTTGTTGAAATTGTCTTTGAAGACAACAGATAATCCATGTGGAGAGGGAGGGGGAGGAGTAATGCTGAGCTGGAAATACTACAAGTACTACTAGTACTACTACTACTACTAATAATAATAATATTCCTCTGAATACTAAATTGAACATAACAGAACCACGTACCAGTGAAAACATATGAACAGAGAAGGAAGATTTAAGCTTAAACATTAAACATCCTTAAATGTTGACAAAAACGATATGTAAATTTAATAAGATTAGCTGCTGAGTTCAGCGTGCAACATATTTGTGTTCAGACCACAGCAGCCCCAGTTCGCTTACTGCCATGTGCTTCTAATCATGAGCTCACCCCTTAAGTAAAGGAGAAAGACATTAAACTGTGCAGTAGCTTGTGTGAAAATACACGGCCTTATTTAAAAACAACAAAATTACTCCGTTATTGCCTTTGTTAGTTTGCTTACAAACTGCCCAATCAGGATGGCGTCTGAAAGCAAAGGCTCCTCATTACGGATCAGAATCCCGGCTCGTTCGTTCAGCTAGTTATTTAATTATATGAATGTTTTTCTTTTTTTTTTTCCGATGAAGGCCCTTGTGCAAGAACCTGAATTCACAGTTACATATTATAGCTAATTTTTAAATGTAAACAAAACAACAACAAAAAAAACACAAAAAAAAAAGTTAAAAGATTTTGAATAACAACAAATCCATTAATGAGTCTTTGCGCTGGTGCAATAATATGCCCTATTTCACACAAACAGCTCAGATTAACAGTTGTCGCAGGGTGAATGTGAACGGAAGTGACTTTTCTTCGAGGAAACGCAGTCGGCCTACTGCCTCGGACAGCCAGACGCCAGCCTACCTGCATCTGCAACTCTAACTTGGTTGCCTCGCGACCAGCTGTTTTGTTCTCCGCCCCCCCTACCCCCTACCCCTACCCCTACCCCCCCCCCTCCCTCCAGAACTGATTAGCACCCCATTAAGAAAGCCCTGGCAGTTTACAGCCTGTTGACAGTGTTCCCATTAACCTTATTGTGCAGATCCCAGTCATCACAAAGCTAAGCACTTTCCTCTGTTGAAACATAAAAACCTAGAGCCTGTAGTGCTCTGCTTGTGTGTGCACTCACTCACTCACTCACTCACTCACTCACTCACTCACTCACTCACTCACTCACTCACTCACTCACTCACTCACTCACTCACTCACTCACTCACTCACCCACTCTTACTCTCACACAAGAATACACTCACACATGCACACACTCTCACTCTTACCCACATGTACACACACTTACTCACACTCACTCACTCTCAGTCCCACACATATGCCATTCTCAGCCAAACTCTCAGTAAGGTTCGATCCAGGGAAGTGGCCAGCATTAAATAGGCCGCAGCTAACATGTACAATTTCTCCCTCATTCAACGTCAGCCATCTTCTCCCTTCCACTTTCCCATTTTCTCCCCTAATCCCATTTGCAGTCTCTGTATGAAGTAAGCCATGAAATGTCCTGCCTGCTTTCGGTCGGGAAAAAATATCCAACTTCAAACAAATTCGTGAATAAAACTGTTTTAAGTTGAACACTGACTGTTCTTCTCTCTCCATCTTGCCAAGCCTCATATAATTAGCCAATTAACAGCTCCAACCGAGAGGATACAACACTGACCTCAAGATGAGGCTCTCTCTGCATAGCTGTTGGATTACAGTCTGGTATATATGTGGAAGAAACAGACAACCTTCCTGTACTATGACCCAGTTAGACTTCCAACATCACTGACAAATCCTTTTTTATCAAGCCAAGTAAACATATTTTTTGGTCTCATACACACAACGCTGAACCATATTTAAAGCTAATACATCCATCCAAATAATGCTGGATTCAGCTGAAAGCAGTGAAGGGTTTGACACCTTCATTTAGCTAAAGGTGGAAATATGGCAGTGCCCAACCACTGCTGCATCTCGGTCCGTTTCATACAAAAACACCACAGTATTCACACTTAGAGGGGACTTCACAGTGCCTCTGCTACTCGGATAAACAATTAAAACCATGTGGAATACATTTCAGATCTGGCTTCCTGGAACCATAATCAAACTCTTGGAGATGGAATGATATTATCACACAAAAATGGCCCCCCTGCTGTCAAAAAAAAATAAAGCAATATAAAAGTGCAAAATAAACAAGCGCTACTTGCAGCACGCAGACGTGGTAAGACTTTCGCGAGCAAAACAGTCCGGCCCCTTTGCAAGTCCATCTACGAATCACACGAGGCAGGATTACCGCCGAAACTCCATCGCCATCTCCCCCCCCCCCCCCCCCCCCCAAAGGCAAACTTGACCCCTCTCCGCTCCGCTTGACGCTCGACGAGCAGAGGGGGCAGCCGACGGAGCCGCGGGTGTCGCAGGTGCGCGCAGTTAGCGTTGGGCGCCTGCCATGCGAGCGGAGCCCGAGGACCGGCGAGCGCGCACGCGGAGGACGACCCCGGCAAACAGCGATCAGGAGAGAAATTAACTCAGCCTCCTGGAAACGACGAGGAAGCAGACCGCAAACACGACAGCTACGGGCCCGGAGGAGGACAGCCCGGAGAAAAAACAAAGCCATACGGCAGGTCGGCGCGGAGACGGAATTACGTTGTCCTTACAACGCTACTGGAGCTGCGCGGTACACGTGTTTATCACGAAGTACCGTAGGTCCTACCTCTTGAACAGGTGAATAATCCTCAAAAATACACTCATTTCATTACATTAGTTCGGCAGGCGCTTTTATCCAAAGCTGCGTACAACAAGTGCATACCGAAGGTCACTGGAACAACTGCAAAAACCAAAGTCTGCAACTGCAAAAAAAAAAAAAGTCCAATAAGGTACTAATTTTGTAACAGCTATTCACAGCCATGAAGCCATTAAGTCCAAATAAACTACGTAAGTTACTGAATACTAGTATTTTCCATTGACTGGTGGGATTCCAGCTTAACATTAGTATTCAATGGTCAGACAACATCCAAACATTGAATGCACTCGGAATAGCAGACGCCGCTAGCTAGCTGTTTCTGCAACGGGCCCGAAACTCTACAACCTTCCCTTGTTTAGGCAACGTTCGATCCACTCACAAAGCTCCTCAGAGAAGGGTTTACACCTAAACGGTTTTAAAATGGAGAATATTTTCTTCGCCAATGTCACTGTAAACCGAGAGCTCTATTTCCAGTCATTACCGCAATGAAAGTACTTTCCCCACAAGCGGCAGTTCAGTACAGCGAGCGCACTGGGAAGCTGACCGGGTGCATGTCTAGCGTGTTACTGAGCCTATATCCGCAATTTCACATGTTCATACCGTCATACTGCCATGGTGAAGAGCGGCTTAGAGTATGTTCTTATCAGCGAGCAGCTGTCTGGGAAATAAATTAGCAACAGTATAACATTTTCTTCTCAAAGGAGGAGGTCATATATGGCTATAAATAAAAGCAAAGTTTTATTAGTTAACTTGATAAACACGGACTGGTAGTCCACAGTTAGCACGCCGATAAAGAAGTTTAATTGCTTTCCATAACATAGATGGAAGGTGGAAACAAACCTGGTTCTTGATACCACAAGAAAATGCTAATAAATAAAATAAATCCCTTTTAGTTTCATTTGCCAAGTGTATTATTTTATATAAAGCCTGGGTTTTCAACAGGGGGTCTGCAGGACTCTGGGGATCCTCCTTGAAGGTACTGTAGGGGGGTGTCCCTGGCCAGACTCGATATGCAAGATTTTTTTAAACCCTTTCTAACTTATGATGGGGCCCCCCCCCGGATGCTTCTGGATGACTGGACGGGAGGTCCCAGGATTAGAGAAAGGGTCGGGGGAAAAGAAACCCTGGAGTAGAGGAAAATAAGATTGTTTTGGAAACATTTGCCTGGGAGGAGGAAGGAGAGTGAAGTGTATAATCGCGGGGGGGGGGGGGGCTTTACATGGGGCTGGACCAGGTCCTCCGAGCGCGGGCCAAAGTGGGGGGGGGGGGGGGCGGAGGAGGAGAGGGGGGGGGCTTATTTACGACGAGAGAGAAGGCCGCCGTAATGGCTCAGTGCTGACGGACACGTACGTACGACCCCCACTTCCTGTTCCTGCTGGGGGCCCTGATCTGTCACATCTCTCCCCCCCCGCCCCCCCCACGCCAGAGCCGGGACCGCTGCCACGCTTCCTGCGGGTCCTAATGGCTCCTCCGTCACTCAACCCGCAATTAATTACTGCTCTGCCGCTCGTTAATAAAGGGCCTTCCCACCAAGGGGCGCTGCGGAGGGGAACAGTTAGCAGATCTGGGGAGGGGGGGGGGGGGCCGTTTGATCTCGCAGCCCTATGGAGAGAGAGAGAGAGAGGCCTCATGGGGAAAATGTGCCTTTGTGCTCTCGGCAGTCACTAATTCCTCAGCGAAATGATCCCCCAGGACAGGACAGGACAGGACAGGACAGGCCAATCCCCCCCCCCCAGTCCCCCCCCCCCCTCTTTAAGGTTAAAGAACCGCGCAGCGTAATTAAGTTCCGCTCTGTGATTTATGGCGGGGGGGGACAGTACGCCAGGGTTTTTTTTTGGCGGCTCGGCCCGGAGAAGCCGTCGCTCGCCGGGGCCAAGAAGGGCCGCCTCTTGGCCGGGGAAATCGATCCCGGGTCCAAGGCGCCCTCGGCCGCGAGGCGACGGTGCCGGGCTTTAAAAGCGAAAATAAGGAAATAAAAGGGCCGGGCCCGGGCCCCTTTCCCAGCCATCGGCCGCCGTAAATCTCCCAGACCATCAGCGAGGCTTAACCACCTCCCCTCTTTCGCTTGATTGATCTGCGCGCTGATAATTCCCTTTTAAACTGAAGCCAAGATAATAGCCCAAACCTAAATATGGGCATGTTTTCAGAACCACTATTGATTTAACGTAATTAATGAAATCGTGATTCACGATCTCTCTCTCTCTCTCTCTCTCTCCTCACTTCTACAAACAAAAATAAAAATAAAAAGAAAAGCTCGTAACCGAGTGAATTCGAACCGATTCACGTCACAAGAGCCGCGAACTTTCGCTCGCTGACATTATTCACGCGTTCGTTCCGCTGCAGGGCGTTTCGTTCTAATTAATCTATAAACATTGCACATTTTTTTTTTGCACGCGAAACAATCAGTTTTCCCGCGATTTTAGCGTCCGCTAAAATGCACCTTGAGACAATGACACGCAAGCGGGCGACGTCCACGTGACCGTTCGCGCGAGTGTGTGGTGTGACCTCATTTTAAGAAGAAGACATCGCGGCACAAGGTCACATGACTCATGAGTCACGGCGAGGGGGGGGCGGGCGTTTTATGGGAAGGCCAGAAGTTTGTGCCGCGCGCGGGTGATGAAAAGCTAGCCGCTCGGCGCAGAGCGTCAAGGTTAATGGAGCCCATTGTGCAGTTGAGTCGTCCGCGGCGGGGGGGGTGGGGGGGGGGGTGGGAGGGGGGAATGGGGGGCGGGTGCGGTGGAGCCGCTGGCGGTCACGGTTCGGACAGACAGCCCCCCCCCGCCCCCGGCCCCCCCCCCTTACCCCACCTCCAGCCCTGACGGGGTCCCTATCTCACACAGAACACTCACACGGCGAAGTGGGCCACTGGGCGGGCTGGGATTAGAGGAGCTGGCAGCCGGTTTCGGAGAGGTTCGGTGGGGGGGGGGTGTGGGGTGGGGGTGGAGGCGGGGAGGTGGGGGAGTGGGGGTGAGGCGGGGAGGCGGGGGAGTGGGGGGGAGGCGGGGGAGTGGGGGGGGTGAGTCGCTGAGCTCCTGGAACACACGCTGACCTGCCTGCAGCCTCGCCGGCTCGGAGAGAGAGGGCCCTCTCTGGGGCTGTGGAGCCTCACTCGAACCTGGAGCCAGCTCGCCTCGCCTCCGGTCGGTGGTGGTGGCGGCGGCGGCGTGCTGGAGAGCGCTAGGACCAGGACTCCGCGCGGGCGCGAACGTGGAGAAGAGGCCACGCTTCGCCCGTGAGTCAGCCGCGCGCGGGGGCCCGGGCTCGGACCGCCGCCGCGTGGTCACGGATCGCTACCCGGGGTTCGGGTGCTTAGTGTGGGGGCCAGCGAGCACTAACTCAGGTCTCTTAAGTGCTCCAATAAAGGGAGCAGCCTATTAAAAAATGCCTGAAATAAACACAGTCCATGCCAGCACTTTACGATGGAACGTTTTTTTAAGACCTGCTTTGTTAGCCTGTTAAAAAAAAGAAAAAAATACTTAATCGCCACCAACCAAAAATTCCTGCATATTTGACATTTCAGTACAAGGACACAGGACTGTGTGAGAGTGTGTTTGTGTGTGTGCGTGTGTGTGTGTGTGTTATTCCACACAGCATAGCATAAGATGTACTTAACCAGGTAACCCAAAACAGCAGTCTTTTGAGTGGTGGTTAAGAGTGAGTGAGTGAGAGGGGGAGAGAGAGAGAGGTCGAGGGATATACAGAAGGAGAGAGACTGAGAGAGAGACAGAGAGAGGTGGGAGGAGAGATTCCAAATCATATTCTCTTTCTCCCCCCCCCCCACCCCGCCCCCATTGTGGAGGAGCTGATACTGGCCTGCTTCGCCACCATTCCCCCTCCAGTATCAACACTCTATGAGTCACTGTTTTTCGCTGAGTAATTCCTTTTTTTTCCAGGAGAGATAAGGAGACTGTCAATCCCCAGGCTGGAGGCGGGCGGGCGAGCACAGAGACAGAGAGAGAGAGAGAGAGAGATAGAGAAGGAGGAAGATAGAGAGAGAGGAACAGAGAGAGAGAAAAGGAGGGAGAGGGAAAAAGGAAGGGAGGGAAGGAGAGAGAGAGATAGAGAGGGAGGAAGATAGAGAGAGGAACAGAGAGAGAGAAAAGGAGGGAGAGAGAAAAAGGAAGGGAGGGAAGGAGAGAGAGAGGGAGAGAGAGGGAGGGAGAGGGAGGGGGAGAGAGAGAGAGAGAGAAAGGGAGAGAGAGAGAGAGAGAGAGGGGGAGGGAGAGAGAGAGAGAGAGAGCCAGTGACGGTTGTATCCCCGTCCGCTGCCGGTGCAGTCTGATAAGCACTGATAAGGCATCTCTTTGATGTTCAGTTAAGTGTAAAATTAAAATGTGCCAAAAGCCGGCAGGCGCAAGCTCCCAGCTCCCCTGTTCCAGAGAGAAAAGGGACGCCTTTCTTCCTCTTCTTCTTCTCTTTGTGTTAATTTTCCCTATTTTTTTCACCCCCATCTTCGCCCCCACAGCATTTTGGGCGTTTTTTTTATTGGAGAGGAGTAACGTGGTTAATTGTGAGTGCTGTGCTTATATAACTCTCTCTCACCATTAATCCCCAGTAGCTGTCAAATTACCTTTCATCTTAACATCTCTCACTCACTATCGGAACATCTGGGGCATCTGTTCAGCGAGTTTGCCAACCGAATTTACTTTCCTCTTAATCTCATCTCTGGAAGCACAGAATGTTTTTTTCTCTCGCGGTTAAAATAAAACCACAAATTGAAATAACCGCAAAAAGGAGCACGAGGTAAACATCACTTTTTTTTCCTTCTTTTTTTTTTCCCTCTCCACAAGCGCGCACATCGTCACGGTCTAACCCCTATTTTACACTCCGCAGATCCGCAGGTGTACAGTAAGGGTAACCCGTTTCCCGAACCAAAGTCTCTCTACGCTAAGGCTAGGCGGCGCTGCGCATTTTCAGCCATCCGCCGATACTGACGCCTGATTCACGCCGCGAGTCGAACAACGCAAATAAATAGCATATGGCGACGCACGAATCCACGCGGCAGCGTGGCGAGTTCGCGTCCCGGAGGAATCGGGCGCTCGGCGAACGCGGCGTTGAGGGAAGGAGAACGCCGCGGCGGGAGGCGGGGCCGGACGAGACCGCGCCGGCGAGAAACGCCGCGATCGTCGGGAGGCGTCGAAACGCCGCCGTAAAAAATAAAAAACAGAGACGCCGGTCTCTACGTAAGCAATGCAAGCAGAACAGAACACGATTCTGAGTTTTAAAAAAACTCAGTTTGCATTATTTTGCAAAGCAGCATTTATCTTCGTACCGCTGAGACACGCTGATGTAGTAATGAGGGGAGGCTTTAACCAAGACTCAGGAGTGTTGGGATACCTGGTTAACCATACACACACACACACACACACATAAAACACACTACACACACGTACGCACACACATAAAACATGCATGTACACACACGCACGGACACACCCACACACACGTGCACGCACACACACAGAGGTACGCACGCACAAACACACACACAGACACACATGCACACTCACACACCCACACACACGTACACACACGCACACACACACACAGGCAGCCAGGCACGCACAAGCACACACGCACAGACACACATGCACATGCACACACCCACACACACGTATACGAACGCACACAAGCACACACATGCACGCACACACAAACACACACGCACACACAAACACACGCACACACGTACACACATGCGCACACACACACACAAACATACACACCCCCGCACACACACACCCCCGCACACACGTACGCACACACACACACACACACACACACACACACACACACACAGATAAAACAGAGCAGTAAAATAAGAGAAGTCCTCACTATAACCTTCACACCCGCTCTGGGCCAGTCGGCTGGTGTGGGACTTACTCGAGTGTGAAATCAATGTGTTCTCAAACACCACCAAAGAGATACGGAGAGAGGGAGAGAGGGAATAGGAGAGAAAGACAAAGGGAGGGAGATAGAGAGTGCACACTGCACATCCGAGAGAGAGAGAGAGAGAGAGAGAGAGAGAGAGAGAGATTGACGTGCATTATGAGATATAGCTGCTCTTCGTAAAAAAAATTATCTTCATGCCACTCGTTTTCACTGAAAGAACTGGGGAGGGGGGAAGTGTCCCACATTTTGGACAGTTTACTTATCAGGCATTTCTATGAATGGGTGAATCCTAAGCCATGTGTCTCCAGCAACCTACAAGTTCACCACCTCACTGGAAACGAAACGAAAGCATTACGTAACACTTCTCATATTTAAATATTTTGCCGAAGGCGGATTAATTACTTGAGACTTTTAATCAGTCCAATTATCACCAATGACACGTTCAGATAATATAAATATTCCTCATTTCACAGCTGTGACCACAACAGTCACAGTGTTATTAATAAGAAATACATTCTGATGCGGCTTGTTTGATATTGCTAAAAAAAAAAAAAGAAGAAAAGAAATAAACCTGAGAAAGGCAGTCTGGCCCAGAACCCTTATTGCTTTTTCCGAGAAGGCAGATCACATCTCACGAAATGCTAAGGCCAACCTGTCAAGGCTAATTCATGCTTCGGAGACAAAGTGTCGTGCGACAAAGTGTCTGCCGACAGAACTTCGTCGCACGACGTTTCGCATTTATAGTTCAGCGACAGCGCGCGTTGTTACTATAGCAATCACACGCCAAGCCCAAGCTGAGGTTTGTTTACATTCCGCAAAAAATGGCAGCGCCACTACCGTTGCACGATGAAATCTTGGATATTTTGGAGGAGGAGGAAATTTCAAATTTAGTTTTGCTGAGACGAAGAAGGGAGAGGAGAAGAAGAAGGTGGTCGGTACGCCAACTTGCACTTGGTGTAATTAGTCAATATTTCTTTTATGCAATAAAAAAAATGATATCAAATAATATACTCTATTTATTCTAAGCATATTGTATTCAATTGTATTGTGCATTTATTATAAATTGAGAATGAAACTGTTTCATCAATAATATTTGTTTAATACTGTAAAATTTAGAAAACATTAATTAAAAACAGAATGTAACCGCATGAGTATATTGGAGTAAACAAGAAGCTGATGCAGGATTAACAGTTGGTGAACAGGGTGAAAACATTTTAAAATAGCACACTACTCTTCACTTGGTTTGTACAGCGCTTGTTCCATCTCAAAAAGAAGTTGGTGAATTCTGAGCTTTGCTTCAGATTTCTGCCGTGGGGGCAGTTTCTGAAGCATGTCTGCCATGGCCTGCGCAAAGCGGAAGTCCTCATTACAAGCCTGGGCCTGACCCTCCTCTCTGAGCTGCTTCAGTGGATCCAGCTTCTCAAGGATCACATCATCCCCAATTCTTTCCTTTGTACCCCTCTGTGCTTGTGGCGTCGAGGATGAGGACGAAGAATTATTAGCTGGAGGTGGAGGAAGAGTTGGGGTAGCTGGAGGTTGAGGTGCAGGAAGAGTTGGAGTAGATGGAGGTGATGGTGGAATCAGGGAGGCTCGAGAGGGAATCGTAGCTGCTGGAGGTGAGATTTCAGGGAGGACAGTGGCCAGGTCCTCTAAGCATATTGCGGATAGAGGTGTTACAGAGGGAGGGCTCACAACATCCAGGTTGAGGTTTGCTGACTATGAGGCAAAGAAATAAAAAAGACAAACCCTTTATGTTGTCAATAGCAACATAACGTTTCTGGTATGAATTATACAAAGTCAGGCAACTTGCTCCACGGGTCCAGAAATCTCAAACTAATGAACTAATAAATGAGTGAATCTAAAATAACAATCACGCATATATGCCAATACACTACCCTGCAATCTCCTTTCTGAAGGAACACAGACATGACCGGGACACGTATTGCTATCACAGAGCGGATAGCCAGCTACTAGTTCCTGACTTGAAGCATTTTCGTCTTCTATAACTTTAGGTATGATTGGCATTGGTAAAATGCCCAGGCAGATTGTTAGCAACATTTATGTTTTGTAACTTATGGCTACACGATAACAAGAATGACACATAAATGTATGCCTCGCTCACCAGACTGGCCACTATAAAGTTTGTGTCCGTGTCCCTGCACTTGGTCTAATCATTCATCCGTGATAGACTTAAAAATATAGCCGGGACGCTTTTACTTCCACCACCAGCATCACCGCCTCTGCCCTTCATGTGTCTTTTGGCCTTGTTAAACCTGTCTCACACAGTGCCACACACACACAATACATTATAGTCCCTGGAGCAGTCAAGAACAAGCTATTATATGTTGACTGTCTGTCTATCTAGCTAGCTAAAGTTAGCTAGCTAAATGACCGTAGCTAACGTTGTCATAAAATTTTTCCTAAATTTTATTCTTACCGTGAAGAGATTGACGAAAGTTCTTTTTTTAATACATAGTAGGTTTGATCTAAATCCAGTTATAGCATATAGCTTATTTCCAACGGTGGTATAAGTTACTTTTAGTTACTTTTACTGTTGTTAACTAAAACGAGAGCCAGTTTAGTCCCAAAGTTGTCAAAGTCAGACTGGTGGGTCTATATTTAACGTTAACGTGTAGCCTACAGTTTTAATTTAATTTAATTTATTGGTAAGGGGTGGTTTTATGGTTTTAAACACTCTATGATGGCATTATAAATAGATAAAGTGGGCGACTGAAAAGCGTTTTTATGCATGGTAAGGCTGGTTTTACAAGGTGAAACTTTCACCCAACTTTAGTTGCTTGAAACTTAGGTGAAACCAAGTTGCAATTGAGTTGCACAGTGTAAAGCCCTCTGCAACACACTTGAAACTAGTCTGAAACTGAGCCGCAACAGTTGCAAAACTCTCAACTTTGTGAAAGTTTCGGGTCAGGCACTCTTCACAGTAAGAAGAAAATTTTAGGATAGCGCTTCCTATATTGCTTGTGTTGAAAGTGCTGTGACGGAAACATAGATTTACCCACAAGCCACATATGTCCAAAATGTAAACAAGTCAGGCAGTGTTCACGGTCGGAAAAATGTTTATGACAACGTTAATACATACCTGTCCCAAAGTTGCTTCCTTCTGGTTTTACTGATGAGCAACTGTATGTAGGGTGTTTCCTATCTCTGTCCAGGAATTTTTTGTTCTTTCATGGTCTCGATAATCGGCCCTTGCAGAATCGTAGATGTGAGGATATTTCCTCACCTCTTCGGCCAGCTTCTCCTCAAACCCGTCCATTTTGCCAGCTAGCTAGCTATGCCAAACCGTCTTCATTCATAAAAACAAGTACGTAGTAAACTATCAACGTCACCATGGCAACCTTTTTGCCTTCGTTTCAGCCATCCAATCACAGCTGCGCGACACTTACGACGCCGTCTGCAACCTTACAAAAGTCAGCAGGCACGCGACACCCGTCGCCAACCCTCTAAGTGTCGTCTTGACGTCAAAACTGTCGATTTTGCCTCATTTTTGTCCCGCGACGACTTTGTCTCCAAAGCATAAATTAGCCTTCAAACAGAAGAGCGTTTCGCTCTGGAAGACGGCTTCTCAAATGAAAACCTGACACTTATGCGTTGGACCGCAACAGATATCACTCTGGCGCGCCATCACGCCAGTGCGCTATCAGGAAAACCGCTGGAAAATGTTAGGAGGAGATAATGGCTTAATATTCGCGACACGACCGTCTGAATGACCTCATTTTATCGGACGGCTCCGTGATGCTTCATTTTGTGAGAAGAAACTATCCATCCCACCCCCCCCACCCCCCCCACCCCCCCCCCCCTTTGTGAAGCCTTTGACGTGTCCTCCTAAATGGCAGGAAACAGGAGTCAGAGCTGATCTTTGCCTTTTGGAAAGACGTGTGTGGCAGTATAATGACAAAGGGGTTTGGGGCGGGGGGGGGGGGCAGTCTGAGCCGAGCCAGGCGGTAAACGGTGCCCCCGTAGCCAGTTCCCCCCGCGTGAATAATGGCGATGCATCCCAGCCAATCCACCATCAATGGATTGTTTGTGTGAGGGGGGACGGACAATGGGCGCAGTGTGCTGAATTTTGGGAGGCGGTAGCATCCTCGGGTACACTGGGACGCCCATCGGATTTGACTCACGACCCCCGGACGGAGGCGCCGTGGTTACGGAGTCACGTGACCCAGGGACAAGCCCATACTATGACCCCACAGCGTGACCCCACCCCACTACCCCACGCTATAACACCACCCCGCTACCCCACGCTATGACCCCACAGCGTGACCCCACCCCACTACCCCACGCTATAACACCACCCCGCTACCCCACGCTATGACCCCACGCTATAACCCCACCCCGCTACCCCACAGCGTGACCCCACCCCGCTACCCCACGCTATGACCCCACGCTATAACCCCACCCCGCTACCCCACGCTATGACCCCACAGCGTGACCCCACCCCGCTACCCCACGCTATGACCCCACGCTATAACCCCACCCCGCTACCCCACGCTATGACCCCACAGCGTGACCCCACCCCACTACCCCACGCTATGACCCCACAGTGTGACCCCACCCAGCTACCCCACGCTATGACCCCACAGCGTGACCCCACGCTATGACCCCACAGTGTGACCCCACCCCGCTACCCCACGCTATAACCCTACCCCACTCAGCTACCCCACGCTATGACCCCACAGCGAGACCCCACCCCGCTACCCCACGCTATAACCCTACCCCGCTACCCCACACTATGACCCCACAGCGTGACCCCACCCGTGTACCCCACGCTATGACCTCACAGCATGACCCCACCCCGCTAACCCACGCTGTGACCCCACAGCATGACCCCACCCCGCTACCCCACGCTATGACCTCGTGCTGTGACCCCACCCCGGCGGCCTTACCTCCACGCTGCTGACACGCCCCTCCTGGAAGGAGCACTCGGCCAGGTTGTTGGTGCAGATGTGTCTGTATTTACACCAGTTACAGGGGAATGGGCTGGACACACAGGACAGGCACCTGGGAGGGGGAGAGAGAGAGAGAGAGAGACCGAGAGAGAGGGAGGGGGAGAGAGAGAGAGAGAGACAGAGAGGGAGGGGGAGAGAGAGAAAGAGAGAGAGAGAGGGAGAGAGAGAGAGAGGGACAGAGGGAGAGAGAGATAGAGAGAGAGAGAGGGAGGGAGAGAGAGAGAGAGGGACAGAGGGAGAGAGAGAGAGAGAGAAAGAGGGAAAAAGAGAGAGAGGGAGAGAGAGAGACAGACAGAGGGAGAGAGAGAGAGAGACAGAGAGAGAGAGGGAGAGAGAGAGACAGAGACAGAGAGAGAGGGAGGGGGAGAGAGAGATAGAGATAGAGGGAGAGAGAGAGAGAGGGAGAGAGAGAGAGAGAGAGGGAGAGAGAGAGACAGAGAGAGAGAGGGAGGTTAGCCATGGGCCCACGCTCACAGTGCACACACAGGCCCATCTGACTGCTCCACAGGTGGCAGAAGCAGGCCTGCCCAGCTCTAATGCTGGAGCACACAGTCAATCAATCAATCAATCAATCAAATTTAATTTGCATAGCGTATTTTACAGCAGTTGTCACAATACGCTTTACAGACAACCCTGGCCTAAACCCTCACAGGAGCAAGCATAAGGCAACAGTGGCAAGGAAAAACTCCCTGCGGCAGATGGGAAGAAACCTCGGAAGGAACCAGGCTCAGGGGGGAAGCTGGAGCACAGAGCTCTAATGTTGGAGCACAGAGCTGTATTGGTGGAGCACTCAGCCCTGTTCTCTGGTCCCTCCTGATTAATGAGTAATTAAAGGGCAGGGAGGGGAGAGGGAAGCCATTTGACTTTCCGATCCACATGATTATCACAATTAGACCATCATCACCTGAGGTGAGACTGAAATGAGGTGCAGCTGAGACCCCTCGAAAAACCCACCAGCCCCCCGGGGGGAGGCCCGCTATGCCCCCCCCCACCCCCGCCCCCGCACACCTCAGCGACACACACAGCATTCTGCTGAAATTCCTTCCCTTTACCCCCCCCCCCCCCCCCCCGCCCGCCCCCCTGCTCTCCCCTCACATCGAAATGACATTCGGAACACAGAGCCCGTTAGCATGGGGAAACGCACACATCCCGCCATACTAATCCCCTCCTTTACTCCCAGGGTGCACTGAAGAGCCCCCCCCCCCCCCCCCCCAAACCTGCCCGCCCGCCCGCTTCCCCCCCCACCCCCCCCCCAGCAGGTTACTCTGCAGTCTGAGCACACCGGGCAGGCGGACGGCGTTGGGACTCTGTAATCCCCGGGACTGCTGTAACCACGGCAACACGCGGCAGGCACGCCCTGTTCCCGCCGCCGCCGCACGACCGACGAATTCCGATTACGCCGCAAACGGACCAACATCGCCCGCGGCGCGCTACGCGTCCCAGAACAGAAACGGACGACATCGCCCGCGGCGCGCGCTACGCCTCCCAGAACAGAAACGGACGACATCGCCCGCTACGCGCGCTACGCCTCCCAGAACAGAAACGGACGATATCACCCGCTACGCGCGCTACGCCTCCCAGAACAGAAACGGACGATATCGCCCGCGACGCGCGCCGTGGCAGTGTCCCTTCGTAAACGCCGCGAACGCTCCTTCGCGGTAATCGTCGGCTTCGGTGCGAGCGAGCTGAAGCCTCTCAGGACGATGATTGCGAGGGCTGTCGATTACGCGGGCCGCTTAGATCAAATTTGGACGAGCTGAATGCTAAAAACGCTGCTCGGGCTGCATTTGCTTAATAGCGCGCTGTTTAACGAACGGTATCCGATCCGAAAGTTCCATAATGTCATTTAACAAATCCGCCACAGTGCAGGTGCACCAACGGTTTCTCCTTCCCCCATAATCAACTCTGACAAACATCTCGCCTTTACTGTTTCATTAGCAAGAGCCGTTTTCAGTGCAAGTCATCAGCGCATTAAAATCCACGGGCCTGTGACAGAGGGTGCGTTTATTATTATTACAGTACTGAACCAACGACACCAGGACCCTGCAGTAAATACTGCATGCGGACACACGGGCAAGCCTGCAGAAATATGCAGTCTGCTACGTCAGTTAGACTTATAAACCGCGCACCACCCCCCCCCCATCAATTCACTTCAGACTTTAGTTTAATTTCAGTGAGGCTTGGGGAAATGAGGCAGGGGCTGGAGCGTTGACACCCTGATGGAGTGAGAGCTTTCCCAGCCCAGCGTGGGGAGACTGCAGCCGCGGCTCCAGTGCTTCGCTGGGCTCGGTCTGCCACCGTGCAGGACCTCTAGGCCACAGCGCCCTCTATTCTTAAGATATACTTTATTTTATTGAACCCCATGAGGTAATTTGTCCCCTGCATTTGACCCATCCTAGTTGCTTATAGGAGCAGTGGGCAGCCACAGTGCAGCGCCCGGGGACCAACTCCAGTTCTTGGTCAAGGGCAACTGCAAGAGCGCACCTAACATGCATGTCTTTGGACTGTGGGAGGAAACCGGAGTACCCGGAGTAAACGCACGCGAACACGGGGAGAACATGCAAACTCCACTCCAGAGGGAGGATCCGGTCGGACCCGGATTCGAACCCGGAACCTCCTTCCTGCGAGGCAGCAGTGCTAACCACTATGCCACCCTGCCCGCCCGCTGCAGGAGCTGCAGGTAACGTGTTAAAAAAAAACCCAATGCAAACCAAACCTGCTTTTTCACCTGCCAGTGAAGCACTAGCACTGCGCTCAGCCCGGTAGTGCAGGACCGCTAGGCCACAGCGTGCTCTCATGGGTAAGGAGCTGGTCTTGTAACCTGATGGTCACAAGGTTCGATTCCTGGTTAGGACGCTGCCGTTGTACCCTTGAGCAAGGTCCTTAACCTGCACTGCTTCAGTATGTATCCAGCTGCGTAAATGGATGCAAAGTAACTGCTATCTAAGTCGCTCTGGATGGATAAGAGCGTCCGCTAAATGCCTGTAACGTAATGTAATGTAACATAATGTAATGAGTACAGATTTTCACGCATCCCTTCTCAGGACAATGAAGGGACTGAACTACAAAAATGGAATAAGGACAGGGAAGAGCCCAGAGAAATATCTGCCCAAAGCCTCAAAGTCCATCTATTAAAAACTACAAAAGTGCGCTCTAACCTGTGCCTGTGTGTTTTAGCCTCCACTGCACCTACTGATGCCCTACTCCATTCATAAGTTAAGTTAGCCTTTAACTCATTACTAGAAAAGCTATATTAGCTGCAGTAGTATAGAGGCCAAACTGTACGGTAGCTAACATAGCAACTCAAAGCCTTGCACAGCTACTGTAGACAAGTATCACACGGATTTGATTGACTGCACAACTGCAAACAAACATGATAAAGAGCAATTGGGTATAGTTGGCGGTTTAGACCACAGGGTGGAATTGCTAGCATTGTGTATTTTCAGTACTTAGAGGGGGGGGAAAAAAAAAAGCTAGCAAAAAACATTGGATGAAAATGGCCAGCAGATAAATGCCAGCAAATGTGCAAATCGCATTAGGACACTGCAGCCCATGCGTTACCACAGGAAGCGTGCGAGCGATGGGTCAAAAAGTGGTCCGCGGCACAGAGAAAATGCCAAGACCCCGCAAACAGAAGAACAATTCCGACCGGGCCACAAATATTAAAGTCCTCAGTGGGAGCTGTTTTATAAGGTCACACTCAGTTTGCCTCATCACCCGTCATATTCTGCAGGCTCGGGGGCGGGGGGAGAAAAACGCTAAACAAAAAAAAAAAACACAAGGCCTTTGATTAGGAATGCCTGAGATTTCTGGGATATTTTCTGGGAAGGATATGATCTCACAGCGCTTTAGCACCCCCCCCCCCCCCACCCCCACCCCCACCACCTCCTCTGCTTTCCACAGGTGGCCATTATCCCAGAGGATGAAAGAGGGAAGTGAGCTCCTTCATGCTTGGGGTGCTTAAGACTTATCGGGGGGGGGGGGGGGGGGGGGATGGATCAAGTCGACATAAGAGGGTGGGTTTGGGGGTGGGGGGGGGGGGTGGGGGTGGTGATTCAGCTAACGTTGTCCGCCAGCCACACCAGAGGGGGAAACAATTCAAGGGCTAAATGTTCCCACAGGGCTTCTGTGAAAACAGGAAATCTGGCACAGGCTTCAGACTGACTGCTCTGGCAAAGGTAGGCCTCAGTCAAAGTTGCCATGGCAACCGGATAGAGCCCCAGCATAGATTATGCGGCCCTGCTTCTCCACACAGGAGAATTGATTGTTGTGCACGTGTTCTGCAGCCAGACAAGGCAATTTTATTCCCGACAATAAAACACCATTTATTCAGGACACAATCAAATTATTTGAAGAATACGTCTGTGTGTGTGTGTGCAGATTAAACACAGAGCATGTTTACCTAATCTCTTTGATATACAAATTCACTTTTGTTTTTTCATTCACACCCAGATTGTAATCTTTAACCAAGCAGGCTAATTTCAAATGCGCAATCCTTCACAGTTTAATTAAACGGTTTATTGTTGAGTATAAGGTTTAGACTGAAGGAAGACAAACTATAAACACAAATTGAATACGAGATTCCGCTGCTTTGATCTGATCTATGATGCAATTTGTAACCACAGACGACTCTAACTGTGATCGATTTCAAGCAGTCATGAATTCTTGGTGAGGGTTGTCAATAAGAATTTTTGACTTGTGAAAGTATTTCAGTTTTACCCTTTTAAGTCTTCCTGCAAAGTGTAAATAATGGAAAAAAAAATCAATCTAGTGTTTAATCTCAATTCCATTATTTATCCATGTATCCATTTATGTGCATGCCAATTAGTGGTAATATTAATATCCCCCTAGCAAAGACAGATGTGCAACCAAGAGCAATTGGAGGAGTCAGCTCAGTCGTTAGCACCTACAGACCCCCACATCTACAGACCTCTGCATCTACAGACCCCCACATCTACAGGCCTCTGCATCTACAGACCCCCACATCTACAGACCTCTGCATCTACAGACCCCCACATCCACAGACCTCTGCATCTACAGACCCCCACATCTACAGACCTCTGCATCTACCGACCCCCACATCAACAGACCTCTGCATCTACAGACCCCCACATCTACAGATCTCGGCATCTACTTGAGCTCTGCATCTACAGACCTCCACATCTACAGATCTCTGTATCTGCAGCCCTCCACATCTACAGACCTCTGCATCTACAGACCCCCACATCTACAGATCTCGGCATCTACTAGACCTCTGTATCTACAGACCCCCACATCTGCAGCCCTCCACATCTACAGATCTCTGTATCTGCAGCCCTCCACATCTACAGATCTCGGCATCTACAGACTCCCACATCTACAGACCTCCACATCCACAAACTTCCACATCGACAGACCTCTGCATCTACAGACCCCCACATCTACAGACCTCCACATCCACAAACTTCCACATCGACAGATCTCAGCATCTACAGACCTCCACATCTACATGACTGCGAGGCAGTTGGCACACCCAGCCACTGGTTAATCTTTCATTACCTTCACAGTCAACAGTGCCGGTAAACAACAGGCCACCGGGGAATCCTGTGGTGTAATTAATTATGGCCACTCCTAAGATCGCATATGGACCGTTATTTCCATCTTGTGCCAAAGCCCGGCAACTTCACGTTTAAAAATCCTTTGAGCGTCACATTCTCCCTGTAATAATAATAATAATAATATTAAAAAGGAAAAACGCCCAGCTAACTGTTTCTGCTTAGCATGTTATTTCTCCACCAGTCAGGTTATATTTATCTGAATATAAATTGGGGTTCAACACAATTATGGGCACTCTACAGCTGTCAGAAACTGCTTGGACATCGTCCATCTCCTAATCCTCTGGACGCGGTTCAAACATCTCGCATTCAGGAGTGCTTTGTCACGCCCCCGCACCCTGCCCACTGGAGCCAAAACCAGAAGAGAGTAATCAGAGGACACTTCAGCAGGGTTTAAGGACCCATTGTTTATGTTCTCCTCTGGCATTTCTCTAAATTATACTATTTTCTTCTTCTTTTTTTTTTCTTTTTTTAAAACAGCCCCTAACCTCACACAGTTGCTTCCTGGGAAAACTCTTTATTTGTGTTTTTTTTAAAAGCTAGTATTTTAAAACCTTTTTACAGCCGGAGAAATTCAGGTTAGGCACCCAGGTCACGAGCACAGCAGTGCTATGTCCCACCATGTGTTTGAACCAGCAGCCTCTTGCATACATACCTGGGTCACCCCAGCCACCACCACCACTACACGCACTAACTGAGCTGTGGTACAATTGTACAGAAATGCTGTGGAGCTGAACTTGATGAAAGACAAAAAAAATACATTGTTATAACTAGACTCTAGTTATTGATGTTTTTGCGTTAAAACATTTGTCTGGATTGTACGTTCCTATTCTATGTTATTAAATGTGTGTTATATTTGTGCACTCCAGACTACACCTCAGCTAGTCTCACCCTTTAGAGAAGTTGCCTGGGTAAGCATATACTAAACATTCAGGGATATACCTGAAACATTGTAATATTGAAAGATGCGGTGTATATCCGATCAGCCTAACAATGCCGATGGTTCCCCAGGTTACCAGCGTAGGTCACATGGTGTAAGGGCGATCCATTCAAGCGTTGGATGTGGGGTCGGACCTCCTAATTTATTTTTTGGCACATTCAGCACACCGAGGAAGGCGCAGGCTGAAACGTTGGTGCACGTCGAGCCTTCATACATGGATTAAATAAAACAATAGTCTATAATATTCCAGTGACAGCTGTCCGTTTATCTCTTTCATTTATAGTTTGTGGGATTCAGCACCCAATTAACAGTTGATACGCTCGAGTGAACACGTTTAATTCCTTTGATTTTTAAGGATATACTAACCAATGCTAACCATCTGCTAACGGCTAACCAGTTAAGTGTCATTGTAGTGCACTGTGTGGTAGTCTCTACACCACTGTATTAATATCACATGATAAAGAAGGGGGGGGAGGGTGTGTGTGTGTGTGGGGGGGGGGGGTCACGGTTGAGTTCTGAGCTATATGCTCTTTTTTTTAAAAACAGCCTCCACTCCCACACTATTGATCCAGAGCTTCTCTGGTGTAAACATTTGAAGTGCAAATGAACACATCTGCCGTGGACTAAAAAAAACATAAAACGTGGCACGTTGGCAAACACCGGGGGTCACGGCCTCTTCCTGAAGCAGAGACGCTCTGCTCCTTACCGGCGTAAACACAGCTCTGAGAACGGCACGGTGCCGCCTGGCCTGGGCCGGGCCGGGCCGGGCTGGGCTGGGCTGTGGACCGGGCCCCTACCCTACCCTACACTAGCCTACCATATCCTACCCTAGCCTAGTCTACCCTAGCCTAGCCTAGTCTACCCTACCATATATCATACCCTACCATATCCTACCATACCCTAACCCTACCCTACCACATCCTACCACACCCAACCCTGCCCTACCCTAACCCTACCCTACCATACCCTACCCGAACCCTACCCTACCATATATCATACCCTACCATATCCTACCATACCCTAACCCTACCCTACCACATCCTACCACACCCAACCCTGCCCTACCCTAACCCTACCCTACCATACCCTACCCGAACCCTACCCTACCATATATCATACCCTACCATATCCTACCATACCCTAACCCTACCCTACCACATCCTACCACACCCAACCCTGCCCTACCCTAACCCTACCCTACCATACCCTACCCGAACCCTACCCTACCATATATCATACCCTACCATATCCTACCATACCCTACTCTACCCTACCCAACCCTAACCGTACCATATCCTACCACACCCTACCCTGCCCTACCCTACCCTACCATATCATACCCAACCCTACAAGGATGTGCACTGCACACTTGCCCATAAGAGCTGGCACAGTACCAGCCTGCATCTCCATCTCAGACTGGCACGAGCCTGAATGAAAATCCACTAAACCACGGTCTCAGGAAAAGGTAATTTAGCTCATTTTCGCTCAGTCGGCTCAAAACTTGAAAGCGATACGGAGGCCCTCGCTGTTCCTGGAGTAGCCGGCTGAGGTTTTTTGCTTTAATAATAGTAATTAGGCCCTGACAGGCTCCTAGGGGGCTGGGTTTTATCACTTCATGAGATTCTGATCATGTTGGTCGCTAACAGCAGGCCTAGCCAACATCTATTGGATCAACTCCACCGTGCGGCGCCCGGTACCGCCTGCGGAATCAGCTGACGTTAACTTCCTGTTCCTCAGCACTCTTTTAACACCGTCCGCCATACCTTTCTGAATCCAGCTCTGGGATCTCAGGCACAGTTTTAGCTTGGCTCAGGTCCTACCTCACCAACTGACATCAACCACATGACCGCTGTTGATATCAAACTCCACAGAGCCCCTGATCTCCTCCTCAGGTGTTCCTCACGGATCAGTGCGCGGGTTCCCTTGTATTTATCATTTGCATGATCCCTCTCGGCCACATCAGCCGTCATTATAATACGATATGCTAATACTGCCATGCGAATAATATTCGAACACTTGTACGTGTGCACCCTTATTCACCTTTTTCTTTTATTTCTTCTTTGTTTACGTATACGTATGTGCATCATTATTTGCTGTGCGAAATGACCTTGGGCATTGAGAAAGGCGTCACACAAACACCAGTTGTCATCATTATCATCTTAAGTGCAGGAGTTATCTTCGGCAGTGTGTGCCCGGCCTGTGGCTCCATTGTTAAGGCACCGGAGGAATCCCAGCGGCACCGGGCGGTGCGTGTCGCGCGATGGCAATCAGAACTTCCTGTCTCCTCTAGTGTTCCTTCACGTCCCCGCTGTTTGCGGTAACCACCGTTCTGTACTGTGTATGACATACAGGGAGCCGTCGCAGAGTGCTCTCTACCGCCCTGCTAGAGGGCCTCCTCCAAAAAGACAACGTTTTCACTTGAGAAGAAGAGGGCCCTTTTTTTTTTTCCCCCTCGCCTCTCGCCTCACACCCTCCATGGGAGGAGAAAAAAAAAAAAAAGAAACAAACACTCACGACTGGAGCACGCTGCAGTTGTAGAAGATGAAATCCGTGGAGATGAATATCCGGCCCGTCTCCTTGGACTTCAGGGACAGTCTGACCACGCGCTTGTCGCCTGGAAAGAAAGAAAGAAAAAAAAGCGACTGCAATTATTACTGGACGGTGCTATGCCACGGCGGACCTGTTGCCCCCCCTGCCCCCCCCCAACCCCCCCCACCCCGCCCCCCCATCCGAAATTCTATTTCTGATAGCTTCCATTGCTTTTCCACATTATCAGGCCTCAAAGTGCGGCAGTTGTAGCTTAAAACACTGATAAGTGTCCTGCTTTTGTTTGCTGGTTAGTTTCAAAGCCTGCTGCACGCAATTATTGTAATCTAATTGCCCGGGACACGTCCTGCGTAATGGTAATCACCAAAATGGCTCCATTTGGACCCTCCATTATTTCGATTGCGCAAAGATGATTGTACCCACCGCTAGTAATAGCCAGGTTTGTACCTTTTCTAGGTTAAAAGCGTGGATGTACAGTCATCTGGAGTTTGAAAACACAGCCCACGTACAAAAAGGGGATGTTAAGAAATGACCATGAAATGTCCATAAAGCTCTGTCTCACAGTGGAGTGGTAAACTGCGACAGGACAGGGCACATTCCATTTTACCAGACATCCTTACTTCCTACAATACAACCTTTTGGCAACAGCAGAATGGGGAAAGAAAAAAATAAATAAACAAACTATATATATATATATATATATATATATATATATATATATATATATATATAAACCATTGGAAATGGACTGGACTGCATGGCTTTTATGCAGCCTGAACATACAATAAAGTTTATAGCTACACCACGTCGGACTTTATGAACAGAAATTTGCTTCAATTCCAAAAAAAATCTGAACACTCGCACTAGCCAAACGCTCACTTCCAAGGGCACTCCAGACTGAAAGGTTTGCAATGGTTATTACACTTTGTTGTACGTCGCTCTGGATAAGAGCGTCTGCCAAATGCCTGTAATGTAATGTATAATGTGAAAATGAGAGGAATTCTGGGGTCCCCTTGCCCTCCTTACCATATCCCTGAGTCAGTGCTGGGAGGTCCCGCAGGGAGGGGGACATGCAGAAGATCTGGCCCTTGGACAGCACCTCCCCCTGGCTCTCGGACAGGTCCTCGAACACGCAGGTGACGCCAGCGGAGAGGTTGGGCACGTTGCGCACCTTCACACTCAGCTGGATGAGAGGACAGGACAAGACGACGACGACAAGAACGTCAAGACCAAGCAGACCTTATGAGACCTTATGCAATTCCTTACGCAGCTGCCTGTGAATTTAAAGTAAATAATCATGCATTTCAAGACAAAAGACTCAAAAAAAAAATTTTAATATGAAATTCAGTTTAGGAATGTAATAAACACTTAGAAGAGTGTGCTTAAAAAAAATGTTTTTTTGAATGTTGGATTTTCTTCATTCATGGTTTCACCCTTTGAAGAGTATGAAAGCTTTGGAATGTTTTTTTTTCTTCCAAATTCTAAATCATTGTTCTAGAACTCCACTGCTTTCAATTCCCAGTAGTGATTGTTACATCAGCATTAGAATGTTCGGTTATGAACACTCTAATCACATATCAGTGATCTCCCATCTTAAAGGGTTAACGGACTCCAGTAAGTTACCTGGGCAGGGACAGCTAAACAACACCAGGTTAAAACCTAGTATATGGCTGGACCTAACACACGTGATCCGGCTGACCAATGGTGTGACTTCATAACTCGGCCGACCAATGGTGTAACTTCATCACTCACTCAGTCACTCAGTCACAGACATTCACGTTTGTAGGGCTGGCCCCACTGTTGCGTTCCAGCCAATAAATGGGGTCTTACACAAAGCCGGTTCAGTGCTATCTAGGCTCAGTCCGGGCATTTCTGCCATCTTAGAGAAGGAATGCTTTCAGCCAGGGGTACCTGAATGGAGGAGGACGTGACGGACATGTTGTTCGGCGTGACGCTTATGTCCACGCACTGGTCCAGTTCGACGTTGAATCGCTGAGGCTCCGCCCACTTTTCACACGCATCCTGCCGGGAACACCTGGAACAAAACAGCGAAGGGGTTAAAGGTCAACAGATCGCATCACTGCACCGTTAATAACCGTTAGTAGCACTTGGGTAAATATACAAAAACTGTGAAAAAGGAAGAAAAAAAATGATATATATATATATATATATATATAAATATATAGCACGATGTATATAATTTTTGGCCGCCATTAATGCTGAGGTGCTTCAGGACTATTTTTATCACAGATGTAGGTTTCCAGCAGCAGCAGCAGCATCTGCACAACAGTCTTGGCTGTGACATGAGCGCTCGCATTTGGACCGAGTGCATAATCCCGGGGAGATGCATAATATTACTTATCCCGCAAACAAATCAATTTGAGGAGGAGCGCTGGCAGGAGAATCGGATTAATTGAAAAGCGGCGGGACGGTTCGACTCCAGCGCGCCGCGCGGAAACGCTGACGGAGGCGGGGAGCCGTATCGCGGGACTTCCGACCGACGGAGAAAAGAAAACATCGCCGTAACGAAATTTAGACTGGCGGCTTCGTCATTAACCCTCCTGAGATCCGGCAGAAACCTTTTTTTAAAAAAAAAAAAAATTTAATTAAAATTTTTTCATATAATAAAAGTGTCTTGGATGACAAAAAAACATGTTGTAGTAAAAATATTTTCATATATATATATATACACACACACAGAAGGACACTTGTAGTTTCAGCATAGTGAAATATATGATTCTTGAGATTAAGATCAGAGACTCATGTCACTCACAGGGGGCCAAAAATAAATTGCTGGGCCTTAGAAGGATAAATAATATCTATCAGTTAAAATGGCACATAAAAAATATTGACTTCCACAACAAACACGTATAAAACCTGCTCAGAAGATTCCAACTTAGGTTTGAAAATCCAGCCACTGGAACAGCGTAAAGATTTTCCACGTCTGAGGTGGCGAAATGGGACTTCATTTCTGTGCTCATTTCCAAGCTGCCTCCGCGTGTTTTCTTTGGAGTGAAATACAGCCCTGAGACTGCTACTGTATTTTCATTTGTTAAAACAATATCCAGCGGACCATTTTAGAAACCTCCTGACACTAAAAAAAACATGTGCTTAATGATGCGTAAAGGTAATTTTATTCCTGGAATCTCACATTTTTATAATTTGCTGGTGAACCCCCCCCCCCCCTCCGCCCCCGCCCCCGCCCCCGCCCCCCACCACTTTTTTCCCCGAGTGACTGTTCTGAACAGCAGCTGGATATTAAAACATTTATAACACTGGCACAATTGTCAGACGTGTTAAGTGGAGCTAAAAGTTCCACGTGTTCGTGCGAGACAGCTGTACTGGAGGAGGGAAGGGGATTCGCATTGACCTAACAAACAAACATATACCCATTTAATGCGCGCTTCCTTTTCCACGGCCTGCCGCGGGGCACAGCGCTATGCGTCTCTTTACGACCACCGTGGGAACACCGTGTCCTGAACACCAGTATCCTGAACACCAGTGCCAAAGGGTCAAAGAACAGCAGCCTGTATTGATGAACCCTTTAAGGTGTGACATCACAAATGTGCGATTAGAATGTTCTGAACATTCTAATGCTGATGTCACAATCACTGCTGGTGATTGAAAGCAACCTGAGTTCTAGAACACCGCTTTAGAATTTTGAGGAAGAAAAAGTAAGAAAAAAAAAAAAAACATTCCAAAACTTCCCTACTCTTCATGGGGTAAACCATGAATGAAGAGATTCCATCCCCATTCTACATCGTCAAGGGTTTCTCTTCACGAAAAACACCGTTACCACAAAACGGGCTAATAAATAGGAGAACAGCAGAAAGCCAACCACTGAGGTCTGACTGTAAAAGGGCAGCGAGAAATGAAGACTAAGCACCTCATTTATTCATTGTGTTACATGATATTTGTCTTCAGGAAAGCAAGAAACTTACTTACTACGGCTACTGCTCCAGTACTGTGCTCAAAACCACAAAACGCCGTATGAAACGAACACTAATATACAGGCAGCCAGTCCTGATTATTTATTATTTATTAATTTTTTTTAAATACAGGCAGGATCACAGGCGCCCACATTACAAGAGAACACGCTCCAAGATACGCCGAGGCATGCATATGCATCGACTTTACAGCACAGATAATAGGGGGTCAGGAAGACAGACGGTATAAATACACACGCGATTATGACCAATGCACCGTCGCTCTCTCTCCCCTCTCAATGTCTCGCAATTAGTCTCAGCAGCATCGCGCCTGAAAACACGACCGCGCTCACACCGCGCGTACGCTAGCCGCGCACCGGAGATGCTAGCGCACACACCGCGGCTCTGATCTGGGGCCAGCGAGCAGCAGTAAGTAAAGAGTTATTTACCGAAATGACTGTGCGTTCGCTGAGGGCAATGCCAGATCATTCAGCGATGCGGGCAGGCTGCCCTTCTGGTCACTTCCAGCCCGCAGAACAGCCAGCGCAGGGCGCAGAGGGTCCCTTCAGAACCAGGCAGGGTAAATTAGCATGTGACCCTCGACCCCCCGCGCACGCGGAATTAAAACGGATCGAAGCGAGACGTGGATCTCACGGACCGCACACGCCCACCTCTGGAGCTGGCTTGGCAAATGGTCATCTGAGTATAATGAGCAACACTTTCCCCAGTCTACACACACACACACACACACACACACTGTACACACACACGCTCACACACACGCTCACACACACACACACACACACACACTCTGTACACACACACATACACACTCTGAACACACACACACACACTCTGTACACACACACATACACACTCTGAACACACACACACACACGCCCACATACACTCTGTACATATACACACACACACACACACACACACACACACACACACACACTCTGAACACACACACACACAATACACACACACACACACACTCTGTACACACACACATACACACTCTGAACACACACACACACACACGGCCACATACACAGACACATACACACTCTGTACACACACACATACACACTCTGAACACACACACACACACACACACACACACACACACATGCCCACATACACAGACACATACACACACACTGTGTGGGGATGTGTGAGTGTGTGTGTGCGCGTGTTCAGTGTGTGCACTCTGTACACACACACACACAAATTGAATTTAAGAACTCTCACAGCGCAAATATAAATACGCAGCAGACGACACTAATCTCTGAATTTCCTCATTCCGCGCACAGATTTATAGCAGTTTTGTTGCTTTACCATTTTCCCCTCCTCAATGTTCCTGAAATGAAATTCCACCCAATTAGACTCCCCTTTTCTCTTCCTGCGAGGGGGGGGGGGGTAGAAATGTGATTTATGGTAAGTTTCCCTTCCCCGGGGAGGGGGGGGGGGGGGGGGGAATGGTCCCACCGCCCCCCACCATCCCACCAGCTGCAGGCTGACAGACACCCCCCCCGCCCCACCACCACCACCACCACTGCCTGAGGAACACACACGCCCTTCATCACACCCATTTACCCTGTCACCGCTACGAGGACAAGATGGACTCGGCACATCTTCAATTAGCGGGAGGAGCCTTCTGTGTGAGATATGATAAGGTCAAAATGGGCCATAAAAGGCTGCAGGGGAACAGAGCACACTGAGGTGCTGCACATAATGGGGGCATTTTTTATTTCATTTTATTTTTTTATTTTTTTTTTGTTGTAAAAAGCTGAGATTGGGGGCCCAATATTAACCTTCACAGACAAGGGCCCAGCCCAGACTGATGGATGCGTCCATCCTCCATTTTGGCAGCTAGTGACTCTGTGCCTTTTACCATGGAAACCCACAGACAAGAGATCTCCTTCCCAAAACCAAAAAAAGGTTTCCGTCGTGTGTTCACACTTTAGTCACACCTTTTTTTTTTTGTCAGAATCGCATCGATGTTTGCCGCTCGGTTTCTCACTCACAGACCGGCATTCACAGACCGGCCTTCACAGAAGACTGCTTTCACCGAAGACGGCGACATCACTCCACGGTTTTTTTGTCTCCACCCGTCATTCCCGATTACGGCGATAAACGGAAGAAGAATTTTTATTTTATTATTTATTTATTTTTAAACTCACCGCCGACAGATCTGTCTCGGAATGATCTCATAACGCGACACGGTGTGGGTGCTGCCAGCTTCAGTCCGGACCTTCGCGCCGCAGCACTGCCTGATGAGCACTCTGACTTTGCCTCGGGGCGGAACAAGTGGCAAATGAGACACGGTGAGGCGGTGAGGCGGGATAAATTGAGCACAGACGCCGGTATGAGAGAGAGAGAGAGCTACTGCCACACAAGACCCCGGCTAATTGTGTATTTGACTTTGATTAGTGCGAAAGACAAGGGGAAACGAGCTAAACTCTAAATAAGAATAATATCGCCAGGACTGCCTCCCCCCCCTCCTTCCTCCCCCAACCCCCATTTCCTGTCCTCTAGTCTTTCAGAGCACAATAACCTAAAAAACGATACGCATTTTAAATGAAGCTGCCGATATTTCTGGATGCCGATCTGAGCTCAAGCATCCGTACAGGTGCGCGCGTCTCACAGACCAGCTGGTGGGCTCTCCTTTGTCTAAAGCGGCTTCCATTTTTAACCGCAATATAAAAGCTTCAGAATCTCAGTGTGGCGGGAGACAGGCTTTATCCACAGATTAGAAACGTTCCATTTTCTCCAAATTATCATCAGAATAGCCGCGAAGATTGCTACCTATGAGCGGAATTATTGAACGCGGATTTACTCATCATTCACGATTTTACTATTAATTCAATTTAGTACATGACTCACGCTTTCGACACTAATGACGACGTTTCAGACAATTAAATAAAAGGACCGAAAAGGTAGCACTACAGC
>CM077294.1:4871574-4915857 GCA_039654925.1 Anguilla pacifica
GATGCAATCGGCGTGTGTCACTCACTTGTTGTGCAGGACACACCAGCCGCAGTGGGGGTCCCCGGACCCCAGGCACGTCCTGCAGGTGTGGTACTGCCCACAGCTCTCCACTGGCTCTCTGCTCACCTGCCAAACAAAAAAGATTTAAAAAAGAGTTAATGCACAGAAAGCACATGCACATACTCACACACACACACACGGTTAATGCACTGGAAGCACACACACAGACACACACACATAGAGTTAATGTACAGGAAGCACACACACACACACACAGAGACACACACACACACACACAAATAGAGTTAATGCACAAGAAGCACACACACACAGACACACACACACACACACACACACACACACACACATACAGTTAATGCACAGGAAGCACACACACACACACACACACATACACACACACACACACACACACACACACACACACACACACACACACACAGAGTTAATGCACTGGAAGCACACACACACACACACACACACACACACAGTTAATACACTGGAAGCACACACACACACACGCCCCCGACACTCAAACACAGCCCCAAAAATCTGCTCCCATTTCTGTATCTGCCCCTTTCTCTCGAGCGCGTTGGGTATCAGTGGCAGCGCACAGGCATTAATATGCAGCGCACAGGCCTCATGATGCAACATCAGCGCAGAGCAACATGAGCACAGAGCCTCAGCCACCGTGCCTGCGTATCACTGAGCCCATTCAGCGCCTGACATTGAGCTTCTGTGGAAGAACAGCAGCCGTTTCAAACCATATTCATACCCACAAATCCTTTTTAGGGGAAGAATGCTGTGCTTTTTTTTTCTTCTTTTTTTGTGAGCCCTGCCTTGGAAAAAGAAAAAAAAATAAGAAAAAAAGGATTTTCTCGCATAAGAGGTTTTTCTCCGAAATGTCGAGAATAAGCGTCGTAAATAATCAGAGAAAACTTCGCCTTCGCCGCCGCCGCAGCCACGAGCCGCGAGCCTCGATATGAAAGGAGGCAGTTCTGTGAACGATAGAGAGGAAAAAAAAACAGAAAGAGAAAGAAAATAATAAAAAAAGCAAAATGGCAGAGCGCGCGGTTCGTTTCATTCCGCGGAGATGTATGAAAGGAGCGCGCGACCTTCGGAGAGAAAGAGAGGCGGAAGAAAGGGGCCAATCGGATCGGTCCACTTCAAAACCTTCCCGGTCGGTTTAAAAAAAAAAAAAAAAAAAAAACAGCGGACGGGCGATGACCTCGCGCCCGGGGCCCCGAGCGTGGCGCAGCGCAATCGAGGATTCCTCTCGATCACAAAAAGGGCCCTCCTCGAAAAAAAAACACACACAAGGGCCCGATTCACCTTGGGCCGGTTTTTTTTTTGCTTTTACTGCGCATTGTGAAAACATGAAAGAACCGGGAGGGGCTTCGAGGCCAGAGGCGCGGCCCGCCCAAGGCCGTGCGGAGCGGCCTCCGCAGCTCTGACGGGCTTATTAAAACGGCACGACGAAACGGCCCGTACTCCGCTATTCAGGAAACACATGCTCCCCCCCCCCCCCCGCCCAAAAGGGTTTTGACAATGCAGAGAAACGAATATAATTGCTACGCGAGAAATGAATGAAAAACACTGATGTAAAAAAAAAAAAAGTAAACATTAAAAAATAAACAAGCAAACGAAGGCACTTCATCAATGGCTGGGATTAAACCGGTCGGGTTGTGCAACACGCAAAGCTGACAAACTCACACACCAGAAAGGTTTTGGTCAAACTGGGGCTATTTCACGATAAATAACTACCTCACATTAAAAAAAATCTATATCTAATCAGAATTTCAGAAGTAATTTGTATTTTTTTTTTTTTTTTTTTAAAGTGCAGTATTAGGAAACAAAACCCAGAGAAAGTGCTGAGTTTAGCGAAAATCACAAACCCAAAATTAGGCTACGCCAAATGGACCTTTCATTGGTTTACAGGGACCTTAAAGATTCATAATTGCTTGGTACATCGAGCCAAAATAATTTCCAGTTTTCCTTCCTCATGTACAAATGATAAACTGTACCTTGGTGAAAATGAAAATGAACCAGTAAAGCAAAAAGCAACACTGGGCTATTTTAATGATTAAAAAAAATACAAAAACTCATGATGCACAGACTGCAGACAGGCCACTTCTGCATAATCTCAGCCTTGCGTCCCCGTTTCTGTTACTACTGGCTTAAAAAAAAAAAAAAACAAATTAGAGAGAAAGTTCAGTCACTAAGCGGGAAAGTTTCACAGATGCACTAAAACCGTTCTGGTCTCGGTGCAGACATCCAACAGCTCACAGCCGTTAGTCAGTCACCCCCCCCCCCCTTCCCCCCACCCCCCCCCCCCCCCCTCGTCTCAACAGTTGGCCGTAATGAGCAGCTTAAGCCCTTCAGAAACACAATACGCAGAATGTCCACGCGCGTTAAAAGATCGGGGTTTTCCACGCACGAATCAGCGCAGATATTCGACAGCGCGCTGGAAACGCTGGGCCGCCCGGCTCGCGCGTTCCAGAACATAAACGACGCGTCTCTGCCGCTGCTTCACTCGAAACAGGAAGGGGCTGGGAACGGGGAATGAAAGGATGAAAGAAGACGGCTTCTCGCACGCTCGGGCGAAGAATTAAAAAAAAAACGCAACGATTTATCGATCCCGGAATGTCGCACCGGCAGTGTCACCAGATGCGGCCGGCGCCAGACACCAATAGGTCGAGGCTGAGGCTGAGTCACGTGACCTTGCTTGCAACACCAAGGCCTGTATACGCGCATCACTTCCTCTTTCACTCGCTCTCTGCTGCAGCAAACGCTCCACGTGAAAAAAAACCCCGCCTCGCATTGAGGTCATTATCCGGGCATGTTTAAAATTCATATTTATATTTCCCCGCTTTTTCCTATGTGTAAGAAAAATGCTTTATGTGGAAATGTGGTTAACATACCCAGCAAGACTGTTTGAAAATGTATTTTAAAGCGTCTCCACCAGAACATAGTCTAGACTCATTCTAAACTTCTAAAAGAATTCTGCGGATTCGTGGTAGTCTAAAATTCGAGTAAATATTGTTACAAGTGTCTGAGCATTAGTCAACTCAGTCTGTGGATGAAGACAATATGGAGGGGTCTGCATTGATGGCGGTCTACAAGATAAAAAAAGTTATTAACATTCACAGGAGGACAAAATGGCTACGAGCCTCCTTTCATCTTGGGTGTGACAAAGTGAAAAATCATGTCTGCGGTTATGGGATCATGATTATTTCCAGAGCTTTACAACTTCGGAAGGCAGCAACGCTGACCCACTGGGTGACGCTGCACAGCTGAGAAAATTAAAAACTAGCAGTATGAAGGCTACTGCAGTTCCCCGATTTTAAAAACCGTGCATCGAACACCAGTCCTAAATTCACCTGCTCTGACCAGCCCACTCGTGACAAGCGTCAGGTTCACCTGCAGCAGATTCATCTGCAAACTTCAGCATCTCACCTTTCTCCAGCCAAGCAGCAGCCACCTGTTTATCGGTTGGTCAAGTTAGCTTAGCAACAGACCTCTTTGTGTCATAACTGTTTTTTCTTTTTTTTTTTTTTTACAAAAAAGGCGGCCATTTTGACAAAGCGTGTAGCGTCATTAAATCATTTCATATCCCGTTCACCGACTGAAGGACTCCTGAACAATATGTTCCTCATAACATAATAAGTACTCAGGAGCATAATTAGTCAAAAATGAATTCTAGGCGGGGTGGTTTAGAATCCAAAAGAGGACTACAAAATAAAAGCTTTCTCTGGCAAGGTTAAGATCCTTTCTTTCCACTCAGCTTTTCATACTTCATTACCAGGACATTCTGTACTAAATATTCCACACAAAAAAAGATCAACGATAGGCTTTTAGGGGTAAAATGAGTTTAACAAAATAAGTTTTTACAAAGATCAATAATATGAAGAATCACCTGAACTTCACAACCGTAAATTGAATTCAGATTCAGCCTATTGTATGCCCTGTTCTAACTAGGTGGCTAATCTAGTCACAAATTAAATTTTTTTTTAAAAAGTTCCAGGCAAAATTATTAAATCGGTGATGTCATTTTAACTCCTGCTCTGATTGATCACATTTGCCTCGGTCCTGCTTAGCTCACCGATTGGACCACACCCCGCGACGAACGCTGTTCTCAAAACGAGCTCCTGCCATTCAGCGAGGTAGGCTGGTCAGGGACAACGTTTCAATCGCCACGGAAACGATATTAAAGTGCTCAGCGGGGACGCTCGGTGAATAGAGGCATAATATTTTGTCAATAAAGCACGGGAGCAGACACGCACCGCGCGTATATTGATTCGTTCAGTGGAGACTTGGCAACCCCCCCCCCCACTACACACTCCCACAATCCCACGGTCAATTGTTCAGACGGGGATGTTAAAACAATGACGGCTGCCATTTTGTCAGTTGCGAATCCGGTGATTTGCCCGGTGATTTGCCCCGGACTGTTGCTTTACAGTCGCTCGACAGTGAGCGCGTGCGAGCCAAAGTGGACCAATCAGGTCCATTTAAATCTGCTCTGAATAGAAGCCAAATCAAACACTGCCAGCAGAAGGACAAGCAGGGTAAAACTCATTCAGGTTTTCTGTCCTTATAGAACCTTGTAGGCCAAATCGCACAGGAGAAAGTTCATATTTGTCTGTCAACCAAACTTTACAAAGAATTACGAAACTATAAATGTGGATGTTACTGTTTCCACACAGGATGTGGAAAACATTCACATTTAGCAATAATAATTCAGGCAATGTAGCACATAGTTGTTGACTATAGCACTGCCAGAAATAGTACTACAAGAATGTTCAGTATTTTTCTTCTGTGCTCAATAGTATATATAAAAATGTATATTTAAAAAAAGGCTATCAGAGGATCTGTGAGCTCAAAACTTCTGAGAAAGCGAGAGAGAGAGCAAGAGTGAGAGTGAGAGAAAGAGTGAGAGAGTGAGAGAGAGATGAAAGCGAGAGTGAGAGAAAGAGTGAGAGAGCAAGAGAGAGTGAGAGAGGGAGCGAGAGATGAAAACGAGAGTGAGAGAAAGAGAGTGAGAGAGAGAGGGAGAGACAGACAGAAACGGATGAAAAACAACAATAAACCCAAAGGGTTTGTCCCATTCACCAGGCACAGTAAATGGAAGCTCGGCCATGTTGTTTTTTCGGCGCTCTCCTCCTGGCGTGTGCCCGCGCGGTGTGCCCGCGCGGTGTGCCCGCGCGGTGTGCCCGCGCGGTGTGCCCGGAGCAGCAGTATCGCGGCGTCGCCGTGTCAGCCGGTGGGTGGGTGGCCGGTGGGTGGGCGGGGTGCAGCGCTGCACCTTCTACGCTAATTTATTCCGCTGGAGAGAGAGAGCGGAGCTGCGAAAACCCGCGGCTCTCGCCGCCCTCCCCGCGCCCGCGCCCGCTCACGCGCCCCCTCACGCACACGCTCACGCGCCCCCTCACGCTCACGCTCCCCCTCACGCTCACGCTCACGCTCCCCCTCACGCACACACTCCCGCTCACACTCACGCGCCCGCTCACACTCACGCGCCCGCTCCCGCTCACGCGCACGCTCACGCTCACAGCTCACGCTCACGCTCACGCTCACAGCTCCCGCTCACGCTCCCGCACACGCTCACGCTCACAGCTCACGCTCACAGCTCCCGCACACGCTCACGCTCACAGCTCCCGCACACGCTCACGCTCACAGCTCACGCTCACAGCTCCCGCACACGCTCACGCACACGCTCCCCCTCACAGCTCCCGCTCCCGCTCACGCACACGCTCCCCCTCACAGCTCCCGCTCCCGCTCACGCACACGCTCACGCTCACAGCTCCCGCTCACAGCTCCCGCTCACGCACACGCTCGCGCTCACAGCTCCCGCTCACAGCTCCCGCTCACGCACACGCTCCCGCTCACAGCTCCCGCTCACAGCTCCCGCTCACGCACACGCTCCCGCTCACAGCTCCCGCTCACAGCTCCCGCTCACGCACACGCTCCCGCTCACAGCTCCCGCTCACGCACACGCTCCCGCTCACAGCTCCCGCTCACAGCTCCCGCTCACGCACACGCTCCCGCTCACAGCTCCCGCTCACAGCTCCCGCTCACGCACACGCTCCCGCTCACAGCTCCCGCTCACGCACACGCTCGCGCTCACAGCTCCCGCTCACAGCTCCCGCTCACGCACACGCTCCCGCTCACAGCTCCCGCTCACAGCTCCCGCTCACGCACACGCTCGCGCTCACAGCTCCCGCTCACAGCTCCCGCTCACGCACACGCTCGCGCTCACAGCTCCCGCTCACAGCTCCCGCTCACGCACACGCTCCCGCTCACAGCTCCCGCTCACAGCTCCCGCTCACGCACACGCTCGCGCTCACAGCTCCCGCTCACAGCTCCCGCTCACGCACACGCTCCCGCTCACAGCTCCCGCTCACAGCTCCCGCTCACGCACACGCTCGCGCTCACAGCTCCCGCTCACAGCTCCCGCTCACGCACACGCTCCCGCTCACAGCTCCCGCTCACAGCTCCCGCTCACGCACACGCTCGCGCTCACAGCTCCCGCTCACAGCTCCCGCTCACGCACACGCTCCCGCTCACAGCTCCCGCTCACGCACACGCTCCCGCTCACAGCTCCCGCTCACAGCTCCCGCTCACGCACACGCTCGCGCTCACAGCTCCCGCTCACAGCTCCCGCTCACGCACACGCTCCCGCTCACAGCTCCCGCTCACAGCTCCCGCTCACGCACACGCTCGCGCTCACAGCTCCCGCTCACAGCTCCCGCTCACGCACACGCTCCCGCTCACAGCTCCCGCTCACGCACACGCTCCCGCTCACAGCTCCCGCTCACAGCTCCCGCTCACGCACACGCTCCCGCTCACAGCTCCCGCTCACAGCTCCCGCTCACGCACACGCTCGCGCTCACAGCTCCCGCTCACAGCTCCCGCTCACGCACACGCTCCCGCTCACAGCTCCCGCTCACGCACACGCTCCCGCTCACAGCTCCCGCTCACAGCTCCCGCTCACGCACACGCTCCCGCTCACAGCTCCCGCTCACAGCTCCCGCTCACGCACACGCTCGCGGCTCGGAGCGGCCCACGGGCGCCAGAGCGCGCGGGCGCCACAGCGCAGGACCCGAACGCGATTCGGGAGCAGCCGGGGTCGACCGTCGCCCGAGTCCTTTGCCCGTCAGAATCGCTACAGACAGGGTCTGTGGCCACCTCAGGGTCTGTGGCAGTCGCTGGAGATGGCCACAGACACTGAGTGACTCTGACTCACTCTCAGACCGTCAGTCATTCTGACTGCAACTGACAGACAGTCTGGCAGCACTGACTGTGACTGACTGATTACAAACCCGCCAACGTCAAAATTGCCCCATTCCAGACCGGGTTGCTTAACTACAAATATAAGATGTCTCACTCACGTAGACCGTTTCTCAGCTTAAACAGCCTGACGTGCGTGAGTCTGAAGACCTGGGGCCAGTCACGCCCGGGCAGAAGCACCGGATGAAATATTCAGCATCCCGTGCAGACCGCATGTGTGCACTGCCTGCATTATTCATACAGACACATTAAAGGTTTCCTTAAAACCCCCCAGAGGCCCAGAGAGGTGGGCCCCTGCCCCTAAAGCCCCCCCTCGCCAGTCTGACGCTGGACCTCAGGTAACCGCTCCCCCCCCCCCCCCCCCCCCGGCCGTCACACAGACAGATAACAGACCAGCGCTGCCAGAACCGATATCTCACACAGACGCCGTTCCATCATCCCGAGGATAGCAGGCTCTTCTTTTTTTTTTAAAGTGCCACTTTCAGAACGATCAATTCAACGCCGGCGAGATTGTGTTCTTAAACGTGCACCCCCCCCCCCCCCCCCCCGCCCTGCCCCCCCCCCCCTTTTAATCATTAAATGCAACATCGATATCTGGAACGGGATGGGCGTGCGGCCCGTTTAGGTCTTTAATGCACGATCACCTGACGCAGAGTAAATACAGCAGGGCAGGGTGGCGACGCCCCGCCTCTGTCAGTCTCATCTCGCTCCGTTTCGCGTTTCGTTCTGGTGGGACCGCCCCGGAGGGACCCCCGGGCCGTTCCTCATCGGTAAAGTAGCACGGTGTGCACTGTTCTGCCCCCCCCCCCCCATCCTCCGTCTTCCTCCTGCCTCTCATCTTTCAGTCCGATCTCATCCGAGCCTCATCCATTCCGCCTCCCCCCCAAAACGCGCTTCTCTTTTAAACGGGCCTTTTGGAGCACGTCTTGCGGTTTAAGCAGGTCTGATGAGCCGCTCTCTCCACCTGCCGCACGGGTAGAGGCCGCCGCGCCCCAAGGAAGACGGAACGTTCCTCCGGAGCTTCAAACCCGGAAGGCCTCGGAAGCTCCTGCCAAAAAAAACAGAAGCTTCCTTCCGGTCGAGTTCCGCTTCGTCGCCGCGATCGGCAGCGCATTCACATTCCAGTCCCCCGCCGTCCTGAGGAAGCCGCGCTGCGAAACAGGGCTTCGGCGGGTGTCTGCAGCTGGGCGCGCAGATTAAAATTCACCCTCCGCAGGAACGCCGCTGACTCTTCCCTGCGTGTGATGCAACCGCGGCGCGGGTGCTGCGGCCTAGTTTTTTGTTTTTTATTTTTGTCAGCCCCCGCGATTGTTTCTCGTCGCGTGCGAGCTCGTGTAGAGGCTTGACACCTGCCTGATCTTCTCAACCTTCGCCAACAAAAGGCGCAGCTCCTGCCCCCCTTCCTCCCCCCTCTCCCCTCCCCCCACCTTCCCCTCTTTCCTTCTCTAACACAAGGCGACGTGTTGGTAAAAGGGCAAGGCTAAAAATATAAGAACCAGAAGAGGCCTCGCTCGGTGAGATCTGTTGCGATGAGAGAGCGATTCGCGCTTCCTTTCAATTAAAAAAGAGAAAGGGAAGAATGAGCGCGTGTGAAAGATGCATTATGGGGCACGCAGGCGGCGTTCTCCGCGGCGCCAGCGTGCGAGGGCCTCCTCAACCAGCTGGAGAGGAACTCGGCGTCGGCCTCGCTCGCCTCCGCCGCTCCGCTCAGCCACAATGGAGCTCCAAAGACCGCGCCGGCGCTCTCCGCGCGTCCGCGGCAACGGAACCGCGTGTCACAGAGAAACAGCTGAGGAGGAATTCAAAGACATAAAACCCCCCCTCCGCCCCCCGCCCCCGCCCCCGTCCCCCCCCGTCCCGTCTGTCTTCCTGTCTTCTGCAGATGTTAGGAATGAAGTGTCTGAAAATTCGGAAGTTTCGGTTCTAAAACAAAAAAAAGAAAAGAAAAAAAAGAAAAGAGGAAAAAAAAACCCCTTGACAGAGCCGGGTTCCCATTTAAGTCCTTTTGACAAATGTTTCCTTATTATTCCGAGATAGGCTGTCACATTTCAGAACAAACGATTTCGCGCTCGCGTTATAAATGTGATCGTAATAAAAATCATGCCCTTGGTTGTGTTAATATACGATTTCGCTCTCGCACCGGCCGAGCGCAGATAATGCACTCAGTTCTAATATACACGGCCTTGTACAAGCTGATATCAACACTGGCGAGGAAGTTTAAAATAAGGAGCACGCAGGGGAAGAAGAAAGAAAAAAAAAGAAGAAGAAGAGTATTCTCAATCTACAGCACAATTCAGAGAAACAGCTCCGAGGGTGAAGCAGTTCCACGCAGCAAAATCGCTAAAGATTAAACCAGGATATTTAAATAAAAAAAATAGATTACATTACATTACAGGCATTTATCCAGAGCGACTGACATTGTATCCAATTATACAGCTGGATATATACTGGAGCAATGCAGGTGAAGTACCTTTGCTCAAGGGTACAACGGCAGTGTCCTACCGGGGAATCGAACCTGCGACCTTCAGGTTACAAGACCAGCTCCTTAGCCATTATACCACACTGCCGCCCCCATAGACAGATAAAACTGGGCCCCACGTGCGCGGACGCGGACCCTGTCAAACCGATCCCGCGCGCGATGTTCCCCGCGGTCGCTGCTGCTTACCTGTTTGTCACTCAGCAGGTAGATGTGCAGGTAATCGGGGCTGAAGACCATGTCCCGCAGGATGGGGCTGCCCTCCACCACCGGAACGGTCTCGTACAGCAGGGCATTCTGGGAAGGCGGGGGGATGCCATCCACTCTTATCTGTGGAGGAGAACAACGAGCATGAAATCCGGCGTTCCGCGCAGCGCTGTCCCCCCCCCCCCCTTTGAAGGCTTTACAGCGGAGAGGGAGAGAGCCCGGTGTCGGACCTGGAGAGACGCGAGGCAGAGCTGTTTCTGTGTTTCTGTAATTACCCCTGTCTGCAGTGTGCAAAAACGTGCGCCTCGGCATGAAAAAATGTGTCAAATCTGCCACACAAAAATATCTGACCTAAAAAGAGACTTCTGAATGTGCAAAAGCACACGCGCGCACACACACACACAACAGATAGATGAAAACACACGCGCACACACACGCACAGGCGCACACATGCGCGCATGCACACACAACAGATACACGTACACGAAAACAAACAAGTTTGTAAAGACACACATCGAAATACATACACACAAACACACAGGTGCACGTGCACACACACACAGATACACACACACACACTCACACACACGTACATAAACACATGCAATGCAAGCATGCGTGAACACGTATAAATACATGCACACACGCATTCGCACACGCGCGCACGCACAAACACCTCACACACGTACATAAACACACTCTCACACGCACGCAAACACACACACACACACACACACACACACACACTCTGTTTCTTCATAATTTCCCCACCTCGATCCCCAGCCTTCCTTATTCAGTTAACTAGAGCACTGAGCCTGTTAAAGAAAAAACCCCATTTTTGAAAACGTAAAACCGAAAAAATCTTTGATGTGACTGGAAACAAACGATGTGAGCACCCCTCGACTACCGTTCTCACAGCTGCAAAGATCACCTATTTCCCCCTTCTTAACGGTCCGGAGGAACGAACGGCGGAAGCTCGCACGTCGTCCTAATCGGTCTTGGCGTAAACGTGACGGGGGCGGGCGAGGGGAGCCAGAAATTAAACAAGCCGAATTAATGCGGGAAAGACCGAAAAAAAAAAATAATAATAATGATAATGTATTCTGAAAAGAGCAGAGAATCGAAATGTGAAAAATGGGGGGAGAGAGAAAAAACGAGAGCAGATGTGAGGGTGATGAGGAGTTTGGCTTTTCCCTAAATATCTGGGTCGGGCCCGAAGTGACAAACATCGTTAGTCTGTTAATTAGCTGCCTCCTCGTTGCCGCAGTCCCAATAATTAGTGTTGACAAGGTGGCATCAATTAGGAGAAGGCTGCCATATTGGGTGTCACAAGTCGCCGGCCAAGACGGAGAGCCCTCCTCTCTGTAGGCTGGGCGACAGCAGGGACGGCAATATGACGGGCACTGTGTGTGCGCGACTGGCCAGTCTCAGAGCTATGGTAGCAGCTAGAGGCTCATGTGCGCATCACTCACTCACTCACTCACTCACTCACTCACTCACTCACTCACTCACTCACTCACTCACTCACTCACTCACTCACTCACTCACTCACTCACTCACTCACTCACTCACTCACTCACTCACTCACTCACTCACTCACTCAACAGCGTGTGAATGTTGCGCGCACACGCACAACATTCACACGCACATGCACACGACATTCACACACACACACACACACACACACACACACACACACAACATTCACGCACGCACACACACAACACACACACATGCGCACAACATTCTCACACACACAACCTTCACGCGTGCGTGTGTGTGTGTGTGTGTGTGTGTGTGTGTGTGTGTGTGTGCAGGCGCGCAAAAATGCCAGTCGCCACTTTTCTCTACTACACCGCTTTAACGAAGCACATTTATAATCTTTCACTCTCAGTCCCACTTTTCAGCACATCTAATGAAATAGGCTACAAAATAGGTCCAATAGGGACTTCAAACTAGAGATTATGACACGAGCTTGGAAGTCTACTCCACAGCGATCTGAGGCAGTGTGTATAACAACTCAGTGTTCAGCGTGAACGGCAAGAATAAATGAAATAAATGAGTCTTTTAAGCATCTGGCTGTAAGTAAGACACACTAAGTGCTGGCGCACAGTTTTAAGAGCTCACACAGTTTCTTGAAAGGTTTTAGACACAAAAGTGAAACCATTTTTTATTTTTTTAATTTTGGATGGTTACATTTAGGACAATTTCCCGATAATTTAATTAATGTAAATTAAATCTCACGATTTCTTTCTTGTTATTCATTTTCCTTTAAAATGTTTGGACCCTGTTGGCTTTTATTTATTATTATTATTATTATTATTATTGTTATTATTATTATTATTATTATTATTATTAATAATAAAAAAGACCATTCTCAGGCTTTCAGAATGAAGACATGGCAGACCATGAAATGTCCACTGCATTACCGTGCAGCAATTTCAGATTTAACAAGCAGCACTCCTGGGAAGCCTGCATTTGCACAGAATAACATGACAAACTGACAAATCCCAGCAGCTGGGCAGCCTATCGTATAAAAAAAAAGAAAAAAAAAAGAGACAATTCTTTCAGGATTTTTTACGGTTCCTGTTTAATTTCTGAGAAATGTGTAAACAAGGCAATTTGAAAAAGTCTCTTTGTCCATTTCCTTGTATGGATGGCTCACTACGGAACACTTTGAGGAGGAAAGCTAGAGAGTACCAGCTACTCCTTAAAAAAACAAAAAAAACTTCTGTATTAGATCTCTGATAAGACCAACAATTTTAACTCACACTATTTGAAAACCACCTTAACCTAGCAACCTAGTTACTTTTTAGACTCCACAAAGTCCTAATGAAGTTTACTGAAGGTAGTCCTCAATAGGGGGCGGGGGAGGGGATAACACATGAAAAAGATTTGTTTTTGTTTTTTTTGGAGATTGGGAGTGTCCTAACTGAGTTGGGAGTGTTTGAAATGCAGAACACCTCCTTGGCCCTGCTGAGAATTGACCTCTCAGCAACATCAAACAGCTTAGATGAAGGTAATTGGAATTCGGATAAATATTACCTCAGTTTCCGTCTCCCCGCGACTCAAACAACACCGAGGTGCCATGGAGGCTTTAATTAGCCAGCAGACCGGGGGGGGGAGGGGGGGGCAGTGGAATGTTGACATTTCGATCATAAGCCAATCAAATTCACGATCAGTCTCTTATCGATCAGTTACGGAACACAAACACGCTACAGGAATATGAAGAAGGGAGAAGACGGCACTCTTATCGATCAGTTACAGAGTGAGAACACGTGAGAGGAACGAAAAGACAACAAGAGGCCACGGGAACAGTTACACACGCTCACTTCATATACCAGAAAAAAATATTGACCAAGTCACTGTGACGTCACCCACTGACTCTCCATGGGCTTGGTGAAAAGCGTTTAGAAGCCTGGGAAGTGTAGTTCGTGGATGCCGCCATGTCGTACACATTGGAGCCAGTGACTGCGCAGTAGGGACATGAAGTCCGGTCCGTCCACGAAGCGTGTGAGATACAGTGACTCGGTAGTGATGCAAACTGTCCCTGATTCGTCCACAGCATATTACTGTCTTCTCCGAATAACACAATAACTTCACAAATCAGAAACGAGGAGACAGTACACAAAGAAAATCACCTACTGCGACTACTTTTCTTGTGGGGAAAAAAATTATTGACTTTGTATTTTGACTGTAGTGTTGCCGTTGACGTACATCAAGCGGGTGGCTGAGACACCTATGCTGGAGCCAACTGCTACAGGCGCTAGTGAGCAACGTCCCTCAACAGGACCAGGAAGTCGAGCTTCAAAAACAACAGCCCGGCTCTGGCCGCTCGACTCGCCCGCGTGGGCTGGGTGCACCCCAGGGTTCGCGCCGGACCTCATTCCGAAGGGCTGCCAGCGAGTCGGCCCGCGCGGAGAGAGAGAGGTTAGGGTTCGCCGTTCCCCCCTCCTCGCTCGCAGTTCGCAGGCAGGTTGCCAATAAACGCTGATCAATGGAACGTTTTGTCTGAACGCTTTCCAACTGCGCGCGCGGATCCATTTCTTTCCACTGCGGGGATCGTTCTTTTGTTTTTTTTTTTTTTTGCGAAGGCGGAGTGGGCGCGATTGATGGCTGAGCGGACGAGACAGGTGAATTCACCTGTGTGCGTTTCATTCAGGCTCAAACTTAACATGGACAATTCGACTGAAGCTTCAAACGTCACCGTCCCACAACCTCTTTTATCACTTTTTAAGAACATAACATTATTGCACATTATGGACATGGTAGGGGAAATTAAATCTTTGGGGATTCCAGCATAAGATTTGAATAATATTAATATGAATTATCTAAAATACATTTTTATACACTAGATACTGTTGCTATCATGAAAATGTTGGCAGCCGACCCTGGAAACAACAATCATGATGCACACTGTTAATCTTCATTGACAGCAAGGCATTTTTGTAAAACGAAATAAATACCAGATACCACACCACAGCGTGTTCTTTTGAGGGGAAACTGTTATAAATCACTTAGAGTTACATTATTTATATTTAACCTAAAGTTCAGTGCAACACATTCCAAGACATACTATATAAGTTACAGATGTCTCAGACAAAAAAAATGCAGACCTTAATCTAATCCTAATAGAAAAAATGAATTGCAATCGATATCAATTCACAATATATACTGTTAATTTAAAAATAAACCATTTTGTACATGGGCCTACACGCATATCGAATATCAACTGGATACGGTCAAAAGCCATCAAACTGACCCATGGTGCCGTTAATTTAATAATCTGTTCCCCTGCAGCGGTTTGGAAAACTACAAGGTAACCTGACACCTACGGTCTGGGGCGAGAGTCCGCAGGTCTGATGAGAGCGTAAATATTTGTTCAGCACTACTTTCACGTGCATTTTGCAATCCTAAATGTAACAATGGGCTTTGTACATTTTAGTTCATTGGCAAAAACAAATCAGTGTTTTATTTTTAAGTCCATAAATACTTATATTTTAGTGCATGACCATCCAGTTACAAAATCCTCCATAAACTCAGGAGGGTGTGCAATAACACACGTGTCCCTTTGGGAAAACAGCAGCTGTTTTTTCATGCCATGCAATTCCAGCAGATCAACACCCGATGTGCATCTGGCACATTACAGACTGCCAGTTACTGCACACTGCAGGGCAAAATGCACCAGTGCAAGCATGCATTCTACCAGACTGCCAGTTACTGCACACTGCAGGGCGAAATGCACCAGTGCATGCATGCATTCTAACAGACTGCCAGTTACTGCACACTGCAGGGCGAAATGCACCAGTGCATGCATGGATTCTAACAGACTGGCAGTTACTGCACATTGCAGGGTGAAATGCACCAGTGCATGCATGCATTCTAACAGACAGACAGTTACTGCACACTGCAGGGAGAAATGCACCAATGCATGCATGCATTCTAACAGACTGACAGTTGCTGCACACTGCAGTGAGAAACGCACAACGCATGCATGCATTCTAACAGACTGGCTGCCACTGCACAACACAATGAGAAATGCACAAATGCATGCATGCATTCTAACAGACTGACAGTCACCGCACAATGCAATGAGAAACGCACCAACGCATGCATGCATTCTAACAGTCTGATTTGCTTGTGCCTATTTTGTGGGAGCAAAATAACTAAACTTGAATGAGTAAGAATGCGATACTTTAAATTGCCATTTTGTAATTGAGTGCACCGTATTTAGTGAAAGCTACAACACTGCTTTCGAGAAAAGAGTGAAAAGAATACAATAACTTGTTCATTAAAGGTTAATTAACTTATTCATTTGGGGTTGTTCTCCTGGCCCACCCTTTCTCCAGCTCTGCGTGTTAATTTTCTGCTCAGGATAAGCCTTCCGATTTGCCGAGCTCCCACACAGCCCTAACCTGAGTCAGCAGAAAACAGCAGCTCAAGCATGTCAGTTTCAGGGGTGTTTGTACGCTTTTGCCAAGCCACATTAAAGAAAGATGTCTGGGGGAAAAAAAAAAGCTTTCAAGACTAAGGTCAAAGCACTGAGAAAGGCCTAATCAGGCAGCACAACAGTCGTATTACTAACGTATACTCACAAACATCACGCCGCACTACATAAACTAGCAATAATAATAAAATTCATTTCATACACTCCTTGCATTTGCAATGCAGATTTGCCGACTGACTAAAAGCAGCTTGATGAGGTTAAAGATGAAGACGGCTGAAGTTAAAAAGAATTAAATTGTTGCCACATGATTGCATTATTAATAATAAATAATAAATGTGACATTACACAGTAAATGTCATGTTGAAGATGTTACCAATTAAACAGAGCTGTTTACAGTGCATTCAGTAATCTGATTAAAATCTACGAGTTCGCCAATATCCATGTCATTTTTGTCATGAAGTCAATGCTGCTGAAGATAGCAGTCACATAACAGCAAATGCCTTGAGTAACCAAAAAAAACAACAACTATTATTTAATAAAATAAAATAAATGATATTGAAGAAATGGTGATGAATAAATAAAAAAGACAATAAATAAGTAAAACCTTTCATTTTACGAAGGGCAACATCAGTGGGCGGGCAGTGTAGTATAATGGCTAAGGAGTCGGTCTTGTAACCTAAAGGTCGCAGGTTGGATTCCCCGGTAGGACACTGCCGTTGTACCCTTGAGCAAGGTACCTAATCAGCATTGCTCCAGTATATGTCCAGCCGTATAAATGGACACAATGTAAGTCGCTCTGGATAAGAGCGTCCGCTAAATGCCTGTATTTATTTCTGTTTAGTGGGTTAAACCAGAGCCCTCTACTGTATGCATCTATCTTTCAGTCTTAGACAGACTTCGTTTACAGTGCGTTAAACAGAACTGTAGCTACCAGGCAGGTCCCTCTCAGTTCGAGTGCTTATATGGCCTTGAGTCACTGACACGCTATCACACAAAAACACACACATCACGGGGCTCAGCGCGCCAGCGTGGAGGAGTGTGTGTGTGTGTGTGTGTGTGTGTGTGTGTACAGAGACGTGTAGGCCCTGACCTCAGCTGTGTTTGCAGGTCCCTGAGAAACCACAGACACTGCGAGGACTGAGAGCCCGGACAAGGTAAACAAGGAAATAAATGAAATTTGAAAAAAGATGGTTTGGGGGGGGGGGGGGGGGGGGGGGAATATATGAATTAATAAAGAGGAAGAAGGAGTGGGGGGGGGAAGGGGGGCTATAAATCAAAGGCAGGGCCTGTGCTGTTGACTTTACTGCCAATCGCAGCAGGACGAATCGTCTGTCTCCAGACGAAAGGAGCCATTCATCAACAGGGTGTGTGTGCGTGCTATTTGTGTGTGTGTGTGTGAGTGCGTGTGCGTGCATGCTGTGTGTGTGTGTGTATGTGTGTGACAGAGAGTGGATGTGTGTGTGTGTGTGTGTGTGTGTGCATGTGCATGTGTGTGTATGTGTGACAAAGAGTGGATGAGTGTGTGTGTGTGTGTGTGTGTGTGTGTGTGTGAGCATGTGTGCGGGCATGCTGTGTGTGTGTGTGTGTATGTGTGTGACTGAGAGAGTGGATGAGTGTGTGTGTGTGTGTGTGTGTGTGTGTGTGAGCATGTGTGCGTGCATGCTGTGTGTGTGTGTGTGTATGTGTGTGACTGAGAGAGTGGATGAGTGTGTGTGTGTGTGTGTGCATGTGCATGTGTGTGTATGTGTGACAAAGAGTGGATGAGTGAGTGAGTGAGTGAGTGAGTTTGGTCACAGAGAGTGAGACCAAACCACAATTTCCCTCAAACACTAAATTAATACATCAGAATGGATGGAGAGAAAAGAAAAAAGAAAAGCTGAAAAATGGTATGAACATGTAATAACTAATAACTCGTCTTTTAGTATTTTTGTTTCCATGTTTGTTATTAATTCGGTGTCCATCTCAAGTTTCTACATGTGGAGTTCGGTAACTATAAATACCAAGCAAATGTCACCAACATATTCGCTGGTAGTGTTCTCTGGCAGCCAGTCATAAATTTGACCTGTCAAATGTAAAGTCACGAAAAACCTGACAGTCAATCAGGGGGAAAAAAAAAAGAAATCTTCATGCTTAATCGGAACAGCTTTATTAAACAAATTCCTACCAATGTGAAGGTAACTGATGTCTGAAAAAAATGATACATAAGAAAAACATGATATTTGTATTTTCACTCAAATCAATTCACCGCATCATTGTCCTTTTCCTCCGTAGCCTTTCGTAACGAAGACTAAAACATGTCTGTATCTCAGACGAGTTTTCAGAAAAAGTTCTTGGACATTATAAGACTCTGAGACGCATCTCTGAGACGCATCTCTGAGACGCATCTCTGAGACGCATCTCTGAGACGCGAATCAGATTTTATGATTCAAGGCTACAGCCTTGTCTCGTTGCATCTTTGATCAGAACTGGGCCTAGTACTACAATCAGCACATGTAATGGCAAAAATAGCTCCTATCTATCTATAATAAATACGCAAAATACGTACTGGGTTTAGCTATGCTCCTGGTGATTGCTTTTGGTGCAAAACGCACAACAGATTGTTAGCTAAAGCTACAATTTATGACAGCAGCAGCAGCAGAACTAGCCCAGGAATCAGGACACAAGTGCTAGGTTTGCAGGTAAAGAGCAGGAGTGGGCGACACGACGCCGGTCATACCGACCGCTCGAACCTCGCGCTCAAAACGTGGGAACGAACGGAAGGACAAGGCGTTGAGATTTAATTAACTGTCACGTCACCGCTGTGCAGGTGAGTTAAGACCGGTTTCGTTTTACAGCCCATATTTTCACCGGCTGTGGAGCCCGGGTTTTTGGGATAGCAGTCGAGGCTGTAATGCCGAAACAGAGTTCGTCACCTAAACGACTCACTGACGTTTCAGAACTGTTTGGCCGTTTATGCTGGACTGACATCGTGATACTGGTTCAGTTTTGAACACCAGACTTGGCGGAACGGACAATCAAACAAGACCGTAGCTAAAGATTCAATTTCTCTGGTGGTCAACGTCCAAGTGTCTGGTGCTGTTAATATATGCTATAAAATAATATATAGCCAAACTGACTTGTACATTTTTAAATACTGAATTGAAACTTTCACGCATATTTTATCTTCCAGGAAAATCAAACGGCTGTCTGTCATAATCATTCTGCCATGTACGTAAGGGCCTGTGTATGACTGGAACAGTGTGACATCCTGGTACTTTGTTGAGCTTCCTGGAACAGTGTGACATCCTGGTACTTTGCTGAGCTTCCTGGAACAGTGTGACATCCTGGTACTTTGTTGAGCTTCCTGGAACAGTGTGACATCCTGGTACTTTGCTGAGCTTCCCACAAATTTCAGACTTCACAAGCCAGTTAAATGCTGCACAAAAGTGAATTTTCACAACTCCAAAAGTATGAACTGAGGTAACCCACAGCACTTATTGAGAAATATTTATCAATATTTATCACCATTTTGCACATTCAAAAATTGTGGTACTGGCATTTTATTTATTTATTTTTGTGCAGTTGTTTTATATGTGGTTACAGTACGTTAGCTATGTACCTCCATCCGCCTGACAATAAATACTGAACAGTTCCTAATCCCCGTTTGGCAGGGGGATTTCTGGACAGACAGGGTCTCCAACATCCATGCTGCTATTGGCCACTTGTGACCCCCTGACACCTTCACAATCGACAAACACACCTGGGAAACAGGACCTACTACGTCTGACTTGCAAAAGTGGGGTTCTTAAAACACTACTGGCCTGCAATATATTTTGACTGTTTTCCTTCTGGGGTAATCCCGTGCATCCAATCTGGCCTCGCATGTCACCAGCAGTTTTTGTGATAATCCAGCTGGTCCCGTCTGCCTCCTTAATTTCCATAACAGCTCTTAATGTGCGCGAGGGAGGTTGCATAGCGACAAGCGTGTGTGTGGCGCTATTCCAACGCGATGCACTCATTGCACGTCGCTTTGGATAAAAGCGTCTGCCGAATTAATGCAATGTAGGCTAATGAATTCAAATCTGCTTCATCAGGCGAGTGTTTTTTTTCTTCTCGTCGGCTACATATGATTCCGGTCATCGATTGTAATAACTTAACTTACGAAAACACGGCTATTTAGCACACAGCTTGCAGCCATGACTGCAGCTAACAAGCGAACTTGCTAACATAGCACAGGGATGCAGCTATCGAAACGTACCGAGATAAGCAAGCTACCGTGTGCAAATAGACGGATGAGCGAACAAACCAACAACAACAAAAAAAAGTAACACAGTGGAGTGCAGTCAGCATCTAACGACTACAATTTTATCAAAACAGAGCGCACCCCTAAAAAGATAATGACAGACGTTTTACCGCAAGTGAACTTACTTGATGTTTGATAAGCATTTGTAAATCAATTATAAAGGGTAACTAGTGCCATCCAAATGACAAGCACCATAAAACATTATTTACGACATTTTTCTAATTTAATTTATGTGAGCAACAAAGTAGTACCCGTTTTTTTCCCAATTTTATGTAGGATGTGTATCTGCAGCAAATTCTATTAATGGAAGCACCAATTTCTTTCAAATACTGTTAAAGCTTGAAGGTTTAATCTGGTTCCAAATTCCCATTTAAGTTCCATATTAATCACAACTTCACAGAACTATGTACTTTGCACATAACCGAGGCAATTAATAGTTCCTTAGTAATTTAAAACTTTGACTTCATTACAAACTGTATATTACATCTAGAAAAATATACAATATCGCTACACCCATAAAACCCCCCAATTTGAACTGAAGGGCATGACAGTGTTCACCTGTGTTTGACATCAGTGAAGAAAAGCAGAAGGTTTCTTACAAAACATTACTTAAACACACATCATATTTCTGCTCGTTTCAGACCGAGAAACTGACTAAGCCTGTGTCCAAACAATACATTTGCTGTGTCCAAATAACACATTTGTTAATCTGTCAAACGTATAAATAATGAACACATTCGTAGAATCAAGGAAGTAGGCTGAAACTGAACATACAACATGCCATCCCTGTGTAAGAAAACAGACAAGAGCCTTTGTGTAGAGCAATTCCTCTTTGTTCCATCACTGTACAGGCTTATTACAGAAAAACACGGCAAAACTACGCGCCCCAATAGGCCCTCTTTCTTTCCCCCTCCGCACAGGAAGCACTTTTCCGTCTTTCTGTTTTATAAACACTCACTGAACTGAAACATCTGCCCAACTTCAAATAACTTTGTTTGGATTTTGTTTTTTTCCCCCCCTTTCCCCCAGTAGAAGACAGACGTGTGCATAAACACACGTTCGGACCCCAGAACTAAAAGGGGAAGTAAAAGAGAGTCCCTCCGCTTTTCAAGCACATAATACATCCTGAGTATTTACTTAATAAATATCATTAATCGTTCTGGACTGCATTACCCAGCATTCCCTCAGCACACCGTTTATTTTTTGCTATTTAAAGCACTCGCTATCAACACCCAAAAGGACTGGAGCGCAAAGATGTTATATTTATGTAAAACGCAGAGCCGGTTCCCCAGTGGTGCGGATTCATTCGTTTACGCCTTGATCAGACCGTACGCGGGGAAATAACCGCGTCATACCGCATTACTTCAGCGACGCACCGCGCCCTGCATTAAAGACCATTAAGAATATTAAGAACACTGGATATACCCCTCCCTCCTTGAGAGCGCGTTTCTCTAAAGAACAAAAAAAAAAAGAAGGAAAAAAAGGCTGTTCCCATCCTTTTGTGTGGAGAAGAATGTATTTTACATTAAACCTGAAAGCTGTCGGTTTCTAAAATGAGGTCAGGATCCTCGAACCGCAAGATTATCCTCTTAAGAGAACGGAGAAGGCACAGCCCCACACCCCAGGAACAGAACAAAGGACCCGATAATTCAATTAGACCCCCTTATCCTGTTTCTCCGGGATCAGCCTAAAAAGCATTAGCGAGCCAAGCAAATAGCGAGATGGGTTTTTGGAGTTAACGCCCGTTTTGTTCCAGCTTTAGACCGACACAGCCTTTAAGAGCAGCTCCAGCACTCCCACGTACCCCCCCAACCCCCACCCCCCTCCCCCCACCTCCACCCCTCCCCACCTCGCCCCGAAGCCTGTGGTGCATTTGCCATTACAAGCTCCGACCTTTGACCCCAGCTGCATCTTCGACCCCTGACTCACCCTGGCAAGACAGACGACGCGGGAGGTGACAGCATGAATGTGCGTCTGTGTGCGCCTGTGTGTGTGTGTGTGTGTGTGTGTGTGTGTGTGTGAGTGAGTGTGTGTGTGCGCGTGTGATGGTGTGTGTGCGCGCATGTGAGTGTGTGTGCGTCAGTGCACGTCTGTGTGCATGTGTGCGTGTGTGCGTGTGAGTGTATGTGCATGTGTGTGCATCCGTGTGCGTCTGCGTGAGTGTGATGGTGTGTGTGTGTGCGCGTGTGAGTGTGTGTGCGTCAGTGTGCATCCGTGTGCGTATGGTGGGAGGATGGGGGGGGGGGGGGGGCAAATGGCTGCAGAGATCAATATGGAGGCACCGTCGCGTCATAAAGGCACCGTCGAGTCCCGGTTCATTTCCGAAACGGCAACCGTAACACACCGTCAGCCGAAAGCGCGTTCCGGCACTCTCAAAACACAACACTCTCGAGCGGAAAAACAGGACGGATCGCGGCTGACAGGTTTGATGTTAAAACAGATTCATTAGTTCGGAGAAGAGGGCAGGAGATCTGAAGTATTTTCTCGTGCCAATTAAACAGAGCTCTTCTACACCGAAGGCTCAGTACGCCACACACCTCGACGATATAACACGCATATAAAACTAACAGAACCTCTCCGTGCCACTTCAGACTGTGTCACTTGTTTATACAAGTGTTGTCTCCGTAATCAGTCGACGATGAAGACGACGTCGTTGCTAGGCATCGACGGCAGACGCCGGTAAACGCCACGGCGGCTCACGTTTCCGAGCCAATCAGCACGGCGGCGGTTGAGATCCTCCGTTTAAAAAAGAAGAAGAAGAAGAAAAAAAAAACGCTTAAATCTCAACTGCCGTTTTTTGCCGCCGGCGACCGGCCGTCAAGGATCAAACGCAGAGGCCGCGTGAGGCGTCTAACCCCTGCGCTAACGCTTCTCTGTTCCGCGACAAAGGCAGCGTTAAGATGCTGTCAATCACCGCACACACACCACATCACATCGCTCACACACACACACACACACACACTTCCCTCCGGGCGAGAGTCAGTTTCAGCCGGACTCTTTCACAAGCTCATCTCTGTTGAGCCAGGCCCAGATCAAGTGGACAAAGTTCATACCGTATACTACAACGAGAACATTCCATTCTAAATAAGTAATTGGAATTGAGCGAAAACAAAATTAAAAACGATATCAAACATTAGGGCTTTTTAAAAATAAACACTTCGTAACGCGTAATTACTTTGTAATTGGATATCCCGTGGATAACAACCCCACTTCCTGTGTGAACATGTAGAAATCCAATACACCCAGGGACAATGCTGTTCACTGGACCTGTTAAAATGCTAAATTTGACATGATATAATATAACATTTAGCCCAATATAATATTTTAATCAAGCTTGGAGAGTTTAATGATTTGTGCTACTGACAACTCGGTAGGTAAGAGGAAACGTGTCGTATAAAAAGACCTTTCCAGCTGACAAAATTTGTGTGTTCATTCAGCGCGATGACTCCTAAGTAATACATCAGATCACAACCCACCAAGGACACTCTGTTACAGCCAACATAAGCAGGCCTCTGTAGTGGTCTCTATAGAGCCGTTTAATCCAACTGCTCTGCGGTTCGTTCTTAACCACAACCAACAATTTCAAGCCTGGCGAGAGATAAACAAAACGCAACAAAAGTTCCAATTCCTCAGCCAACGGGGGACAATTTCTCGCCTCCGCTCAAGATGTTTCGGAGAACGAGCCGTCATTCTCAAAAAAAAAAAAAACATCAGAGACGTTAAGGTCAGAGAGTGAAGTTTAACCGTGTGAACTGGACTTTAATGTGTTCGTGGCCGTGAATAACCGTTACATAATGAGTACTGTGTACCTTATCGGGCCTGTGTTTTGCAGTTGTTCCAATGAGCTAAAGTATGCACTTGTACGTCGCTTTGGGGTAAAAGCGTCTGCCAAATAAAAGTGATGCAATGTAATGTCATTTCACGCTTTCCACACGCTAACAGATGGGCACCTGGATTGTGGATTCAGAGAGGGCACCTGGATTGTGGATTCAGAGCGGGCACCTGGATTGTGGATTCAGAGCGGGCACCTTGGTAGAACTCCTGACAGGAAGTGGAAGTGCCGGTCGGGTTCTGGCGATCGCGGCGGTAATCGATGGTCATGGTGGCTGGACCGAAGCCAAGGGGATTATCGCCGAGCTCTCCGGCCCGTTCCTCTAAATTTCTAAAGACCGGGACGACAGACGCTACTGCTCTGATTCCCTGGGGGCTCATGTCCGAGGAGTCCAGTATTTAAAAAAAAAAAAAAACTCAACAACCCCTAAGAGCCCCCCCTCCCCCTCCCCCCTCCCCCCTCCGCCCTCCCCCGTCCAGCTAATTAACCCTCCACCTCCTGACCAGGCAGGGCCACAGGGGGCCCTGACACCACACTTAGGAAATTAATTAAGCAGGAAATTACTTGTTGATTCTGTAAGTCCCCGCATCAGGAGTACTGTCTTCAGAGCGCTCCAGCGTATTGTTAACAGAGGTGCTCTGACTGGGCCTACTGTGTTTGTGTTGGCCGCCTGGACTCCAGGAAGTCCTGCGTAAGGTCTAGTGTTTCCGCCAAAAACTTGTTAACACCGTTTGACTTTTTTTTTTTTCCCCCCTCCTCCCTGGTCTGACATATTTAATAAATAAAAATATACAAATACTTTGGATTCATCCCTCAGGTTTTTTTTTCCCTCGTTTTTTTGGCTTCGTTTTAGAGACAAGCCAAAGAGAGGAAGTCATTTCAGCCGCCGTATTATCCAGACCTTGGCAGAACTGTAAGTACACGGTTAGCGGGTTATTTACAGAAAAAAAGATGGCACTGCAGTGAGTTTGTCCTTCCCGCTCTCCTTCATTCTAAACTCCTCACTCTCTACGCTTTCCCGTGGGTGCTATCACAACCCGCTAAACGGGCCAAATATCACTGGCTTATCACGGGACAGAGGCCACAGCGATGAGATTTGAAATTACTATTATTATTATTATTATTATTTACTATTATTTCTCATAGGGTCTTTAAACGAACTCAGATTAGGTAGAATAAAGTTGTTGTTTCTTTTTATTCTTTTTTTAAGCGCTCACCACACACAGCAGAATGTTCAGTGTCAAATCAAGTCACACAGAGTTCATAGGCCAGAGAGGACTCATATGAACATTCATATGAACATTCATATGAGCTGAATTACCACAGGACATATGCACTGTGAAGGATGCCTCAGGTTCCTGAACATAAAAGTGTTCATAGGGAGATGGCTACCGCTGTCCCGTGAGTCTGTTCAAAGGTGTGGCACCTTCCAATAAACACACGTATTACTGATACACAGAGCCGTTGCTATGGCAAGAATCCATCCATCCATCCATCCATCCATCCATCCATCCATGCATCCATCCATTATCGATACCCGCTTATTCCAGCTCAGGGTCGCGGGAGCTGCTGGAGCCTATCCCAGCATGCACTGGGCACGAGGCAGGAATACACCCTGGACAGTTTGCATAAGGCAAGAGCGGCGGAGCGTAATTAAATATAACGATTATGCCTTTCTGTTCCGAGCCCTAATGCCACACTAAAATCAGCATGCGACTGGTTGTGGCTGAACGCTCAGCTAAACCGGCTCTGTCATTAAAGAACGCGGTTAGCCACAACGGGTTACCATCAACAAAGAAACTGTTTATCCGAAATTAGGAATATTGGAAAAAAAATTGCAGCATCTGTGGAAGAAAGGGTTCAGAACGGGTATCTCTCCTTCGAGCGAAGCCTGCTCTTCAGCGGTATGTTCAACAAGCAATAATTACACCTCTACGCCGGAGAGAAAAAAAGTCATCTCCACAGGGCTCACGCCATACGGTAATTATTGTTTCGCAGACTAATTTTCTCATCGTGGCTGAACTGTGTCCAATCTGCAAACACCCAGGCACGGTTAAATCTGTGGCTTTGGGGAGCAATATTTAGATATCGCATAGTGCTACAAAGACGGTTGCTTATCATTTTTAATGGATTTGTTATTTCCCCATTTCATTAGGTTCAAAATCATTGCTTCCCCCCCCCCTCTCTTTTTGGGTTTAGGAAAATAATTATAAGAAAGTACGAGCGAGTTTTTGAATTCCGCATACGCTCTTTCATACCAGAACTTTGTTTGTTCATCCGCAAATTAAATAATCATACCTAATTGATTTTACTTACTTGTTGTGCAAACTGCCCTCCTTGCAACATTTCTACGGTGATCTCATTTTCCTGAAGACACGCTTATTATACTGTAATGCGGCACTACAAAGAGCTAACGGACAGCCACAGACACAGACACGATCCCCGCACTGTGACCTTATCTGAAGTTTAGTAGCATGTAAGGTAGCAGTTTCAGCTCAGAAATTTGAAGCCCTGGAAAAAAATAAAAAATAAAATGAAATAAAACAAAACATCTGACCAAGATTGACGGAATGCAGGTGTTGCTCCCCCTTTCCCTCTCTCTCTCTCTTTTTCCCTCTCTCAGTAACGTCCTCCCTCTCTCCTTGCCATTCTTGGGGGGGGGGGATAAGATTACTTGAAGAGGAATTCGAGCTCTGTCGGCCGCCCAGACTGGACGGGACGTTCGGCCCGCGCCTCTGCCTCTCTCCGCTCAGGATGGGGGTAAGCTCAGTTCACCTGTCCCAGCAGCTCGGGGGGCTTTTATTACCCAGAACGGAAAGTGCCCCGCGCCGGCTGCACTGGGACCCCTAGGAGACTGGGTCCTCCCTAGCCCCCAGCTCAGACGGAGACTGTGAGGTATTCACACTTGTCCCAATCGCTCCATTGCTGTACTGCGCTTACCTCACACCCCCTGCCCCCCCCCCTCAATCTACAGTCCCTAGACTACCACAGTCCATGCTGGAGTCTTGGTGTCTGGCTAGTTTGTTTAACCCTTCGAAGGGTAGGATTTTTGGAATGTTGTAAGTCAGTGTTCTAGAACTCCGCTGCTTTCAGTTACAAACAGCGATTGTGACCTCAGCATCAGAATGTTCCATCAAGAACATTCTAATCACGTGACCGCACACCGAAAAAAGGGTTTGTGACCTCACACAGCGGGGAAAAAAAAAAACAAAAAAAAAAAGGTTAAATGAAACACCTTGACCACGCACCTTTCTCTGGGGGAGAACGGAAGGTCGGGGCACCAGGCCTGATGTTCACAGCGGCACGCTCTCCCGTTTCGTACGCGACGAACAGAAAAACGGCGCCTGCGTTCGTTACATCTGGATGGGACGTGGGGCCAGGGACGTGCCCCCCAGCTCAAAAAGGCCATCTTTTCGGCAAATGACAGGCAGAAGCCTGGGGGCCCGTCGGCCAAATGACCCTTTACAACAACTTCCCGGCCTGTATTTACGACCTCCATCTCAATTAAGAGACGCGTCGATCGTATACGCAATCTCGGCTCTTCCTATACATCGGTGGGCTGACCCAAATAGGTTTCCATGCACTGAATAATTAAATTTCAGCCATCTGGAGGACCTGTGATCTAATTCTGCCCCCCCCCCCCCCACCAAAAGAACCGGGTCTGGGTTTATGGCATTTCCACTATGTCTTTGTGGTGGGGGGTGGGGGTGGGGGGGACAGGGGAAGTGAAAAGAAATAAATAAAAGTGACATTTCAAGTTAACAATGATGTGTGTGTCTTTCACTTCACAGGAGCAGCAGGGCCTCTCCAGGGGGCTGTATCCTCAACATTTATTACACTGCCAGAGTCAGAGCTTCTACAGCGAATGTGTGTGTGTGCGTGTGTGTGTGTGCGTGTCTGTGCGAGTGTGAGAGAGAGAGAGTGTGTGTGTGTGCGTGCGTGCATGTGAGTGTGCGTGTTTGTGCACGTGTGTATGTGTGTGTGTGTGTGAGAGTGTGAGCGTGTGTGAGAGTGTGTGTGTGCATATGTGTGTGTGTGTGTGTGTGTGTGTGTGTGAGAGAGTGTGCATGTGTGCATGTCTGTGCGTGTGTATGAGTGTGCGTGTGCGAGTGTAAGAGTGTGAGCGTGTGTGAGAGAGTGCGTGTGTGCGTGATTGCATATGCTGTATGTGTGTGTGTGAGTGTGTGTGAGAGCATGTATGTGTGCATGTCTGTGTGTGTGCGTGGACATACACACGCAACACCTTTTTTTTTTTTTTTTTAACAGGAATTTAAGCAGATGCTCTTATCCAGAGCAAACTTACACTACTCTCTAAGTTTACATAGTATCCATTTATACAGCCAGATATTTTTTTACTGAAGCAATGCAGGTTAAGTGCCTCGCTCAAGGGTACAACAGCAGTGTCCTATCTGGGAATCAAACCTGCAACCTTTAGGACACATTCCCAGTTCCCTAACCATTATACTACATGCACACATACGCAGACACGCACACGTGCGAAGGAAAAAAAACACTCCCAGTTTCCCTTCGGATAAAAACGCTGAACTCGGCGAAACTCGGCCCCTATAACCCCAGAAACCCTCTTTTGTTTTCGAGGCCAACATCTAATACTCCAGCACAATAGTCCGGAGAACAACCAGCACCTTCCATCAATAAACCCCCTGGCAGCCCACAGGGAAACCTTCCCACAAAAGACACACCTGGGCCATAATATGAGCACTGAATGGATGGGCCCCCACACGCCCCCCCCCCCCCCCCCCCCCGCAAAAACAAGGTCCCACTCTCCCTCCTCAGTTTGCAGTGAAGCACTAACAGGAGGTGATAATGGCTTTTCTTTTTTACACAGGGGGTGGGGGGCGGAGTGGATGTGCTGTTCCTCTCACACTTTGAGGAGCGTTCCAGCCGAGCACGGGGAAGCTCTTGGGTTTCAGACCCGCAGACAGCACCCGGCCGGTCCATTTTTCAGCTCCGGGAGAGTGAACGTTCGGCCCCTTCGTACCCCTCCATCACTGTCAGGCGCGCTCCCGCCTGATCCTCGTTTGACTCCGAGCCCCGTGAACCTCGGTGTCGATGCGTTCGAGAGAAAAGCCGAACTTAATTGAAATCACGAGTCACGGAAAGAAAAGATCCATATGATCTATTTCTCTTTCGAGGGCAAACAGCTTGCACATTTGGAGAGAGGAAAGAAAAGGCATCTGCTGAAACTTCACTCCGCTTCTTCAGCTCTTTGTCCACCTACACATGGTAGCACTCCCAAGAAACACCGTGTAAGGGTACATCCATTCCGGAAGCTTCCGTTCTGCTCAAGGCACATTCCATGAAAGCTTACTTCCCCGTGAAGATTTTTTTTATTTAATTTTTTTTTGTCATTTGTCATTTCGGTCTCTCATCGAATGCAAATTTTTGACGAGAGATTTCCATGCCGATTTTTGTTCTAAGGGGCCTTACAGCAGACGTGGGACACTTACCTCAGCGGGCGTTCTATGACGAACGGGCGGAGAGAAATCTCCAGGAACCTGTCTGTCATGTGACAGAGCAGTTCCATCCGAGGCTGTGAGGTAGGAGGCCTGACAACCGCCAGAGTTAACGTGCATATTTAAGAACGCATATTCATCATTTATCGACGATTTGGCGATAGCACTATTTTTAAAAACATCAAAGCATCGATCAGCTGACTATACTGGGATGAGACTTCTTTTTTTTTAAAGCTAGTCCCACACAGTTCCTGATATTGTAGGATCAAATTTATTCAAATTAAATAAAAGAAAAAAAAAAAAAAAAACTGTAATACCACAATGAGGGCATCAAACAGAACCGCCTCTTAGCCAAAGATGCTAATCTTTAATATGACGATTACAAGGCTAATTGGTAATTGGTGAGATTGAGGCAGATTTTGAGCAGTCCGAGTGAACGGTTTGTTAAAAACAGCAGTAAGCGCACACACACGCACAGCCACATCGCTCTGTAGAGAAAGCTGCAAAGATGGGATCAGGTGGAGGGCTGAAGCCATTCCCTCGATCTCTCCTGTAGGAAGAGGTATTGATGTGTAGCCCCCCCACCCACCACCCCCCCAAACTCGACCCCCCGTCCCCTTCTGCTCCACCCCTTTTAGGGCAGCATATGGAATCTCCTGATAGCTTCCAGGAGTCCCTCCCTCCCTCCCTCCCTCATCAACCCTTTCACTCCCAAAATGTCCCCAAGGGGGGGAACAGGAGGAGAGCAGCCCGGGGGGGGGGGGGCTGGAGGTGACAGCCTGGGGGGCTGGATTAAACATGCTGCCTCACCTGTAACCATCCTCCCCCCCACCCCCCCCCACCCCCCCACCCCCCCAGGGTAGAGCTAAACCTCTGCTCACTCACACAATTCCGTTAGCAGAGCCCCAAACACTACGTAAGCGGAATCTGCACACAAAAAAATAATAATAATAAAACCACATCACGTGACCACACACGGTGACCGACGGTCAATGAGACGACGGGTCCATCCGTGTGAGATGGGCCTTTGGACAGCGGACAGCAGGCCTAGGCGTTGCATTTCCACCCGACTCTCATCGCAAGCGCAAACAGGTGTTTCGCCAACACCGGAGATCTATTTAAAGCTCCGGTTTTGCCACCTCTCGACGTTTGTCTCCACGTTGTTTTTTTTTCCTGCGGATTCAGGCCAGTTACGCCTCAGCGCTTCCTCACGTGGCCAAACACCCCACGTCAAAACAAATCATTTTCCGCTGCTAAAGCAAATGCGAGATGAAATCGAGGTACAGGTTTTGGCTGAAAAGCATTAACATGAAATATATTACAATAACTAAAAAGGTGAGTTCCCATGTACAGTACAATGGGAACATAAATTGTGGTAAACCCGTCTGTACTGCTAGCTTGTTTTTTGTGCGCAAAACATTTCTCATCCAACCTTGTCTTGTCAAATTGATATAATGCCCACTGACGTTTCATTTGACTCTGCTCACTGTGTATCATTCAGCTTTTGAGCAGTTGTAACTTTCCTGATGAAATAAACATTCTTAGCTAAAAAAAAAATTAAATTTATTCTAACCCCTATTTGCTCCCAATCTGGAGTAGCCAAGCCTGCAGTTGAGTTTAGAGACCTACACGGTCCCCTGTGAAACAGTTACTCCGCCGCCTGCTGCACCCCCCCCCCCCCCCGTTCAGTACACAGAGGTTCAGAGCTGGAGGAGGACCCCGCATGTGCAGCTTGTGCAGGTAGGCCGCAGCTACCCAACTGACCAGAGGGGGGCGCTAGTAAACACCCTGCCGACTTAAAGCCCCTCCCTTCCCCTTCCCGTGCGATTCCACGGCCAATCCTGTGTTTTCCCTCTGGGGCCGCCAACCACCGCTGGCGCTGGTGCGGCCCGGACTCAGAGCCAGCGCCCGTGAGGACCGGAGCAGAATAACTGCCACCCAGGGGGGGGGCCCACTCACAAATCGCAACGTCTTTATATTTTAAAATACGCTTCGTTTCAGTCGGTGAGAGAGCAGCGCGGAGCACAAGGAACTGAGGGGAAGTTCCGCTACAGGTGTCTAGCGATCGGCTAACGTGCTCCGGCGATCGGCTAGCGGGCTCCGGTGCGGCTAACGTGCTCCGGCGCAGCTAACGGGCTCCGGCGCGGCTAACGGGCTCCGGCGAGGCTAACGCAGAGCCACTCATAGCCTGGCAGCAGAACGCGGCTCTCGAGCAGCTCTTCAGGCAGACCAGCCAAGGCGAGCTTATTCCTGCACTTAAGAGATCTTAACAAGAAGCTCATAAGGAAAATTACACCCATTTGAGCAATCAATCCTTCAATCAATGGCGGCAGCAGCCATTCCTAATTAAACGGCTGCATGATTACCCCACGTCTTATTACCCCCTCCGCATCACTCCGCAGGGCCGTGGTGGGCGTTGATTAAAAAATTTGAGGGATGCCGGCCAGCCCAGCCCAGCCCTGGGCGGGGGGGGGGGGGGGGGGGGCAGGTGGATGGCGACGTGACAGCTGGGTGGGTGGGTGGGCAGAGGGGGGGGGGTCGGGGGGGTGAGATTTTTCCGGGAGAGGTCGTTCCGCAGACCACGTTCACGTGCTATTTCTGTTAGCCTCGGTGATCTCTCTCTGACTCACGCGCGCCGCCGCCGCGGCTCGCTAACGATGGGAATTTTTAAATGGCAGTTTCCGCCGACGTTCTCTGCACTTTCCTTTCTGCCACCCCCTTCATTTAAAAAACGTGTGTGCTCGAGGGTGCTGCGGCTGACGAGCATTTTGAAAAGTTCTCAAGAACAAAAGAGGGCTTTCTGAAAATTAAACCTGGAAAAAAATAAGGAAAAAAAAAAAAACGGTTTAGGGAGCGCGCGCAACAGCAAGATGGCCGCCAGGCTGATTTATAAACACCACACACTTTTCCTTCAGTTCTCTTCTTTCAGACAAACGGCATCTCCAGCATACCTGAGCGCCCCTCACCGTACTCTAAAAAACCCCTCGTACGCTTTCACCCAGCGCCACGAACCACAGCTTCCGCAGATAACGCTTTTCATCATTTGTTTTATTGATTTATTTGTCTATTTATTCATTTCTTTCTTTCTGAAGTCGTTTCGGAGGCGATGAGCGCCCCACTGTGAGCAGGGGCGCTGATAAGTGCTTCGTGGGGGCCGGCCGTTCCGTCTTAATTACGGGAGAAAACGTTTCCTCTCCCGTCGATCTGACCCACAGAGTCTGATCCATCCTCTCCGCCGTCTCTTAATTCCAACGGCGCGTTTCGCTAAACCGGCCGCCGCCGCCGCCGCCGTCCCCGAGCCGGGTAACCGAACGCGGGTGAGGAAGGAAGGCCGTGTGCGGTCTCCCCTCCCCTGTCCTCTCTGTGATAAATCTGCGAAAAGCCGATGAAGGGCTGGAGGAGCAGCGTAGAGCACTGTCTGCTGCTGGAGCATTAACCCGTTAAGCAGATAGAGGGAGGGAGGGATGGAGGGAGGGAGGGAGGGAGGGAGGCGCAGGGGATCTGGAGGAGAGGGGACAGAGAGGGTTAAGCTCATTAATTACTTCCGACCCCCGACCCTCACTCCCTTCCCCCCAGCACACAGACGCACACACACACACACACACACACACACACACACATGCGCACACACACACACACGCACACACACACACACACACACACACACACACACACACACACACACACACACACACACACACAGACGCACACAGACGCACACACACACACACACACACACACACACACACACGCGTGTGCACACACACACACACACACACACACAGACACACATGGGCGTGCGCAAGCACACATACGCGTAAACGCAGAATACGCTCAGATGTACAAGGACGCACACAAACAGGTGTATGCAAACACACACACACACATGCGTAAACACACACGCACAAGCTCAAACGTACGCACGCAAGCACAGTTCAGCACCGGAGGGACATAAATCCAGGACCACCAACCAGCAGGCTTCTCAAAGGCTACCCCCCCTCCCCCCACCCCCCCAGGCTTGCAGGCGCACAACTGCCCCCCCCCCCCCCACCTCCACCCCCAACACCCGCCCTTCACCTCCCCTCCCAGGGAGATGATCTGTCTGGAGCACCCCCCCACCCCACCCCACACACACATCACCCCCCCAACACTGCCCCCCATTGTTCCAAATTGACAGAGGCAGAAGTAGGGGAGAGGCAAAGACTGCAGGGGACACAGGAAGATAAATTATTTGCAGCCCCCCCCCCCCCCCCCCCCCCCAGCCCACCCCCCCACCTTCTCTAGAATTCTGCCCAAATTTACCCCCACACAGATGTACAAAGGATAACAGCACCGATGGGTTTACAGGACACCACAGTCAACATGTGTATTTGGAGAGAGAATGAGACTGAGAGAAAGTGACTTGGCTGGTGAGCTTCACAAGGGTTTGTTCTTTGTTATTTAATAAAGCATGTGTGCAGAAAGAATCTGGTTTGTAACAATAAGTGTGTTTCCAGGTTTCTTGGAAATCACTGGAAAAACACACACAACAAGAATACCAGGCAATAACGTCATAACCGTGCTGCATGCGGTTATATTTCTGCACACTAACTCCTGTAGAAGGGCACAGAGTAACTGGCACAGTCTCACTGTGTCTTCAAATATGCTTATATACACTTTTCTTTCTTTCTGTGGCCAAGAATCAGGAAACACGGAAGTTCAATTCGTCTGGATTTAAGGAAATACATATTCAACGGTCATATCAGGTCCAATCTTCTTTTCATTCAACAAATCCCAGAATAGTTATTCATAGACGTCATGATGACTGCAGGACAATGCACACTAAAATCTAAACAACTGGATAGTTTTTTTGGAACAGGGCACACATCTCTCCCGTTCGAGTGCACATTTGGCAAAGGAGAAATCCTGTCTTTGTTTTTTATTTTTTTATGTTTATTCTTTTCTTTCTTTTTTTGGCTTTCTAAATTTTAAAAACCAGCCAAGTATTACTTACGGTTGACATCAACTCCTAAAAGGATTACCACAGGCGTATTCTAGGTTTTTTTTTTTCCCAAATTCATATCATCCTCCGCTGAAAGTGTAGCCAGCTACTTCAGCACACTAGGAGCTTCTTAATAATTCAACGATCACAGCGCACAAGCTACTCCAACTTCCTGCCCGCGTTTTTATTTGAATGCCCCAGGAGAACCTTTTCCAAGGTTAAGCCTCGCCATGCCTACTCCAGCCAAGCAAGCGAACCCCCCAGGAAACTCCCAGGCTTCAGGGCCTAATCCTCTGCACCATGGGCCACCGAGCATTCTCAAGCGCCCCGAGCGGTTTCCCCAAGACGACAACGCGAAAAAAAGTTTTAATCACATCCTCGGAGATCGAGAGCGAGGGAGTGGAGCGGAGCAGAGCGGAGCGGGAAAGCGAGGGAAGCAGAGAGAGAGAAAGAGAGAGAGAGAAACGGAGAGAGAGAGAGAGAGAGAGAAGGAGGGATGATGTGGCAGAGAGAGAGAGGGGGATGATGAGGCAGAGAGAGAGAGAGGGATGATGAGGCAGAGAGGGAGAGAAAGTGAAAGAGGCAGAGCGTGAGAGAGAGAGAGAGAGAGAGAGAGATTTCAGGAGGGAAAATGACAGACGTTCTTGGCGTACTCCTCCGGTGTCCTAGGGAACGGGGGACGCTAATTGATTTACATCTCCGCATGGCGTCTCATATCTGATTTCCTCTTGTCCTGCCTTGTTATTGTGTCATACGCCTTAAAAAACTCACTCACTTTTGTTCTCCACCCCCCCTCCCCCTCCTCCCCCTTCCTCCCCCCCCCCCCGCAAATTTCGGAAGCGGTGAGCGAAGGGGCTGTAATACTCGCCGCGGACCGAACGATACTCACGCTGGGAAAAAAGCGCTCCGGCTCGCCCGTCGCTTCCCTACGGCCGGCCGCTCCACACCGCGCTACGCCCACACGGTCCTTTTCTCCGCTTTAAAAAATAAAATAAAATAAAATAAATAAATAAGAAACTGAAAAGGGAACTAAAACTCGGGAGGAGAATCGATGCGATTGATTAAGATATTTTCGAGCCGGGCCTTTTCTAACGGGGGCCGAGGACGTGGGCGCCTCTTAGGGGACGCCGCGATGCACAGAACCGCTCGGCGGAAAGACCGGCTCGGAAATTAACGCCGTCTTCGCCGGAGCGGATTAGGCCGGGGGGGGGGGGGGAGACGAAAGGCGGGGAGACGTTAGACGAAGTTTTACGGGAAGCGTTTTCCGCACGATCGGACGTTAAATCAGCACAGCGCTCAAAACGCACCGCTAACGTTGAGCTCCGTCAGCTTAACTGCGGCTTGGCGCTACGCGGCTAACGGCCGCTCTCCCAGCGCTTCCGTTCTCTCCGATTCTTTGATTCGAGTCTCACATTAACTACCGTGCCGCGTGTGTCTGTTATAATTCTATTTTATAACCCACCCCCCCACGCCGCCCCCCCCCCCCCACCTCAACTTCCTGGTCACAAATACAAACGAGCCCTTAGAAAAACAGCTGAAAGCTATTCAGTCCTTCAGAAAGAGACTCGATGTGTAAATTTCCCGGCACTGGAGAGCGGACGCGGAAAAATGATTACAGTGCTTTTGAAGGACATGCTTTACGCCACAAGTGTGGGTGTCTGGTGACCCCCCCTCCCCCTTCTCCACCCCCCCCCACCCCCCACGGTGCTGTTATCACCAGAAGAGAGCGGCCAGCGAGCAGTCCACATGCTTTCAAACCATAAAAAAAAAAAAAAAAAAAAAACCAGTTACAGTAAGCAGGCGTTGCCAGACCCTGGTCAGCTGGTCAGCGGGAGATGGAATTTCATCGCCGTTCGTACCCGTGTTCATTACCCCCCCCCCCCCATCCCGCCGTCTCATTCCGGCCCGGGACTGTCGGGACGTGCTCGATATTCCCCCCGCTTTTGACATTTGTGTCTCATTTTCATTAGTCTTTTTCATCTTATACAGGTGCCCTACCCTTTTGTCAGGGTCAATGCGGATTCCAGGCACAGACCCTCCCCTCCTTCACTTCATCAAGATAAAGAGAGAGGGAGGGAGGGAGGGGGAGGAGGGAGGGAGGGAGGGGAGACGGGGAGAGAGGGAGGGTGCGGGGGGAGGAGGCCCACGGGGCTCGTAAATGTCTTCAGCATGAGGTAGGCAGCCTGGGGTAAGTCAATCCTGGGGCAGGTTTTGCTGGGTGGGGTGGAGTTTATAAATGAGCCAGTAGCCCACGCACGCACACACACTCACGTACACACACACACACACACACACACACACACACACTCACACACCACACTCACGCACGCACACACACTCACGTACACACACACACACACACACACACACACTCACACCCACACACACAAGCACACACGCACACACACACACACACACACACACACACACATATGCACATATGCACATATGCACACACACACACACACACATATGCTCACACTAACTCACTCACCACACACACACACACACTCACACACACATTCACACACTCACTCACACACATTCGCGTGCACACACACACACACACACACACACACACCACATACATTCCCTGGGACCCCTGATCGTAAACACCAGACTCTGAAGGTGTCTTGTATCAAAGTAGATAAATTATTTATTTATTTGTTTGTTTTTTTTCCCTCCTCCCTATTTTTCTCATTTCGCAGTGGGGGAGAGATTTACTCAGCTTGCACAGCCAAAATAAATTTCGGTGGAGGTCGTAAAAGAATTTTACTATCCGTATTCCTCAAAACGATCTGACACACGCGAGATTTTGTAGGGCACTTCGGCACACTCCTCCAAACCCCAGTCAGTGCGAAAAAGCCTGCAGCCGCTTTGCTGCAGGGTGGGGAGAATAAATAGTTTGGATAATGCAATTACTCTGCCCTTATAGGGGCTGAATGTGCTACCGCTGATGGTTTGACAGCACTCCATTTGCTCGTTCAAAAAAAAAAATACTTTTTCAAATAATTTTTCGACAAAAGGCAGGATCTTTAAATAACTAGGCAACAAGCAGCCATGGTAATTTCAATGTCAAAAAAAAAGCTTTTTCCCCCCCTCTTTTTCGCTGAAAACAGTCAATCACTGTGCAAAATCTACGCTAACCCGACTGACTAGGTTTGCGAACCTTGCGAAAGACAGTTTGACATGACAAGCCATCGCGTATATTTACGCGAATGAACGGCAAGCCAGTGGAACTGAACTGAAGTCTGGGCAGTGACTGACAGTTGCAGTTCATACGGCTGTTGTACGGCATTAACATCAGCCGAATATCCTAACCGGGTGGCTTTTGCATTACACATTACAGCACGTTCACCTGTTGACCTTGATACAGAACACTAAGCACAAACTTGAAAAATGTGGAAGCGCTTGGCTGACTGTTCTTCCAAACGCATCAAAAAACATGAATAATACTGCTAGTAACTCTCCCTCCCCCCAAAAAATATAATAAATAAAAACATGCAACATATGTACATTTCTACCTAATAAAGAATGTGTCCGTTAGGCTTGCTAGGCAATAGTGTGTATTTTCTCATTTATGTGATTCAATGGTAGCAGAAAAAGGGAGCTACTCTTTAATGAAGACTCAGAAAAGGCACACACTGCTTAGCAGCTATGCAGCACATATTTCAAGTTACATACGTAATGTAAACATTTTGAAGCGCTGGCACTGACGTAAACAAATTTAGCCCCTGAATGCTGGGCTGGTTAAACCGACAGCGTAGCACTGAACATGAGCGCCGCGCTAAGTGGAGGAAACTGCGGCTCCAACATCAGACTCCAGCTCTCTCCAGCACACGAGGAAATACATCTAATTATCCCATTCGGATTTAACCAGCTAATTACTAATTAACCACCGTTAAAGACTGCCTGTCTGTGACAAGATTAACACGATAAGGCTAAAGCAGTGTTTACCACAACAAACACTGCTGCTCGGTTTTGCGTCTGAAGACCTGATACAGACTCGGGGTTACCTTAAACACACGTTGTTTGTAAAGCGAGATTTTTAATCAGCCTTCACTGTATTGTGCCAAAAAAGAACCTCGAGCCACTTTATTTATTTCTACTTTTTCCATTACTAACAAGTGTTTAATTAAATTTCTACAACCACCAGACCAATGACACTGCAGGGAAAAAATATTAACAAATTACTTAATTAACCCTTTAAGGTTTAAGGTGCGATTAGAGTGTTCTTAGCTGAACATTCTAATGATGATGTCACAATCACTGCTGGTAACCGAAAGCAACGGAGTTCTAGAACCCTGGACTTGGAATTCAGAAAAAAAAGAACATTCCAAAAAGCCTACTCTTCAAAGGGTTGTGTGTTACTGACAGTGAAGAACAGGCAAACCGAATAGCAGGTGGACTAAATCAGGGAGAGAAACGGAGGCAGGCCTGAGGCAGGGGGTGAGGGGGGTCGGGTGGGGGGGGGGGGTTACGCTGGGCCATCAGAGTGAGAGCTGGATCGCAGATGCCCCATCTGCAGGGAGAGGCTTTCAAGAGCCAGACACCTCAATAAAAATGATGCCTGTGCAAACCCAAGAACAACATGCCACCCGTACGCTCTCAAAAACAGATGCGTCAAAAACAACACATGAACGTGTCATTTCTTTTGGCACATCTCCATATCTAGTTAAGGACAACACATTTTTCTGTAACAATTTTTTTTTTAAACACACAGACTGCTGAAAGTTAATACATTAACCTTATATTTGTAACACAAAAGTAGTGACTTTGACACAGAATGTGTTGAAAGCAACATGAAAGAACGAACGCAAAAAATGTGCGTTGGATATTTACACATCCTTTTTGAGAGTGTAGCATTAAAAAAAAGATCAGATTGAGAAAAGATAACATTATTTCCCCCAGAATGCTCAGTTCTTGGCCGATGGGCTCCACACCAGCGTAGCTCCAGCTTCATTTCCTGCGTACGCAAGTGACAGGAACAGGCACGCTCTCCCTCAGCCAATACAAATGAATAATCTGGAGCTGCGGCACAGTGACACGGTCGTGTTTGCTCAACGCTGAAGAGCAAAGATTGAAGTCGAGGGAATTAGTCAATTCCTACATTCTGTTCGCAAATCCTGCATGCGCTGACAGAGACATATGCCACATTTCCCAAAAAAAAAAACCAAAAAAAAAAAACAACAAAAAACCAAACAAAAAAAAGACCAAACAAACCATCTAAGTCAGAACCGTGAAAATGTCAAACTGTGACTGCCTAACAATGCTTCACCAGCTCGTCAACTGTAGCATGGGGGGGTGGGGGGGGGGGGGGGGGGGCGGGTGGAGAATGTTCTCTGACATTCTGAAACATGTGAAGTTTAAAAGGGGCAGTCTTGAGATTGAGTAAGAATGAGAGGCCTTGAAACCACAGAGAAAGAAGACCCCGCCCCTTTCTGAAGGAGGTGGAGACTAACTGGAGTGACAGCCCGGAGCGCGTCAGAAGAGCTGGTGGGGAGAGGGTTGTTGTACCTCAGGGGTTGTTGGGGCGGGGGGGGGGGGGGGGCTGGGCTGGTGGTCTCTCCAAGCTCTGGACAATGTGCTTTTCACAACAGCCAGTCAGGGCCGATTAAGCCCACGACTGGTGGGGGGGGGGGGAGACAGGCGGCAGGAGACAGGCGGCGGTGGAGATTTAGGGGGACACAGCCAGCAGGAGACGGCTGTACTTCAAGCGAGGCCAGCGTCGCCGTCCCATGCTGACCGAGGAATCACTCATCCCAAACATCGGCAGAAAAGGCCGCACATCTCCTCCACGTCCCCCGCCCCCTCTCACAGCCAATCAGCCGCGGAGCTACGGAAGTGTATGATCACGAGTGCCACGTGGGGAAAAAAAAATATACATATATACATAAACAACGATTCAGTTTCAAGTACGAGGCGGGATCCATTGGAAAGGCCGGGACTCGTCTTCAATGCCTTCGATAAGAGAAAGTATCACTTTATTCCCCCCCCAACCCCCCAATTCCAAAAATAAATCTTTAATAAGAGGATTAAAAGGGCACTTCAAAAGTCCAAGGTCAGGCTTGGCTGTGCTACCCCCCCCCCCCCCCCCCCGATATCTGCTCACAGATCTGGAAGCTGCCGCTTCCAGGCGGTTTCCGCGGTAACCATGTGGGCAAATAGACGATTAGAGCTCAGCAAACAGAGGCGGGCTGATGCCCCCCAGCAGCCCGGGGGGGGGTGGGGGGGGTGGGAGGGGGGGACGCCTGGCACGGCCTCACCCAGGGACCAGACACAGCAGCGTAAACGCTCAATCTGGTCAGCTCAGATAAACCGCGCCACAAAAAAAGGCAAAGCAAACGCCCGTGCCAAAAAAACGCCCGACAGACAAAAGGGTCAGGGACTTTCCGCACGGTCGCCGAACAAGAGGGGCCTTCCCTCTTTCCCTTTCTCTCTTTCTCTCTTTCTTTCTTTCTATCTCTTTAACACTTAACTCTCCATCGCTGCTCTGTTAATTAACAAAACAAACAGGCACGGCTAGATATGCTGCTGGCGGACAAGTTAAACGATGTCAAGGAAAAGTAATTAACAAGCAACACATGCCTGGAGGCAGAAGAAGCCAGAAACCATACAGGCCTGCGATCCACGGGCAGCAGAATTATATAAGTATCGCCATGAATGCAAGGTGCCCATTTCAACCACGTGAACCCGTGCTAAAGCAGGAGCTGCCAGTTTGATTCTAGTCCCATTGACCGAACTCCTAAAGCAGCAACTGCTGGCCAGACTAGCAGTGATGTTTGCACACTGACATAAATGCAATGGTGGTCTCGGATTTCCCTAAAATATTACATAGGTGGTTGCATTAGGTGAATCCTGCCTCATCGTCTGATTGGACAAACATGCCATCTCCGCTTTCTTACTTTTTTGCGATTTTGACATGCAACTGATTAATGAAAACAGCACCTACAATAAGAAACAATTTTTTTAAAATTTAAAAAACCATAATTCATTAGTAAATCCACCAGGTGAGGGGTGGGGGTTAGTGCAGTCAGTCATTATCCTCAAAAAAGGGAAATAAATGTTTATCATACACAAATATAGATTTTTTAATTTCCAGACGAGTAACTACTATGTAGTTATCGGCTGAGAGGGGAAGAGTTATTTGGCTGACTGTAGTGGGATCTGAAGCATTTCCTTGCATAGAAGTTACATTACATTACAGGCATTTAGCAGACGCTCTTATCCAGAGCGACTTGCACAACTTTTACATAGCATTTTACATTGTATCTATTTATACAGCTGGATATATACTGAAGCAATTCTGGTTAAGTACCTTGCTCAAGGGTACAACGGCAGTGTCCTTACCTGGGAATCGAACCTGCGACCTTTCGGTTACAAGCCCAGTTCCTTACCCACTGTGCTACACTCCGTCCTAGTTTAATTAAAGTTTAATTGAGGACATTCTTTAGGGTCTTCACTCATGGAATTAGGAGACAGCTAAGAAATGACAACTCATTTGGAATTACTTCGATCCAGTTACACCTACAAGTCCTTCATGTCGCTAGTCACAAACAGGTCTTCAAGCCGCAGAGGCCAACTGTCAATAAAGACGGGACTAATGTCAATACTCGTCCATACGGCCATGTTAATGGCTTAATGCAGCCCACAACACATTTCGGAAACAAGCGACTGTTTAAAAAAAAATAATAATGAAGAAAATAAAAATGTAAAAAAAATAAATTAATAGAATTTTTACCCGGCAGACCCAATCAATGCACTTCAGCCGCATCAGAATGAATTGACAGGTCTCATAAGCGCGCGTGATTAGCACGCGAGCGCTGCAAAGCGGAGAGACGAGTTCAGCGCCCCGTCTTCGCCCTTTCTGCTTCTTCGGCATTCTCCGCTATTGTTCCCCGGCTGAATAAGGCTTCCTAACTCTTCCGCTCCTCGAGACACTGGGAGCACAATGAAGAGTAATAGCTGAATTAGCCGTGCCGGGGGGGGGGGGGGGGGGGGCAGAGAGAGAGACGTATCAAAGCCTTTTTTTAAAGCAATCAAAAGCGCCGTCGCTCGACAGCCGCGGATTTCTCCGCCACAGCAGCCCCTTTTCATACAGATGACAGTTCATCGGGGGGGGAAAAAAGAAAAAGAAAAAAAAAACTGATTTTTCTGACGCAAATTCGCAGCTTGAGTTTCCATCGCGTGGAATTCTCTTTCTGCAACCATTAATAATTATACATATGTGTGTGTGTTTGTGTGTGTGTGTGTGTGTGTGTAAAATGCATCGAACCTGGTTAACTAAGGGTTTACACTGCAGCGTAATCGCAAAAACACTCAGCCCCAAAAATGTGAATATCATCTCCCAGGCAAGTTCCATACCATTTTCTCACACCAGATTCTCCAATGACTTACACGGCCAAGGAGCACGCTTAATGCTTCAAAATGTGTTATTCAACACTAAGAAACACGTGCTTTGTGGTTAGATTGAACCGGGCACCCTAATTAGGCACACAACTGCTGGGAGAATCGTAGTCACTGCGGCCGTGTCTTGCAGAAACTCAAAAAAACCACCCCCAACGACTTGGAACGAACAGCCCTGCTAATGGGGGGGAAAAGGCGCTATTCAAATCAAACATAAGACTCAAAAAAAAAAAAAAAAAATTATTTTCAAACACACACGGCGGTGTAATAAGGGCGACCACGGCTTCGGTCCCTGGGTGGCTTAAAATCAGAGCGAGGAACGGCGGCCCCAGTACGGGCGGTGTATTATTTTGACTGTGACCTTATATCTGCACTGTTATCTTCCTTACACCGAGGGTCTGAAGCGGATATTAACACATAAAATACAGGGGGAGTATGACAATGAATGACCGTTCAAGGGGGTGGGGGTGGGGGTGGGGGGGGGGCGGGGGGGGGCGATCGTGTTCACACAGCCGAGGCTTGGGACGGTTCATGAATAAATCAAATTACAAAGCCATTTCTGGGTGAGCCCCACTGAAATGTGGAGAGCATGTTTACTTCCACTTGACTGCTCTGAACAGTCTGGAAAAATAACCCCCTCCCCTCCCCTCCCTCCCTCCCACCCTCCCCTCTCTCCCTCTCTCCCTCCCTCCCCTCCTGTCCTTTTCCTTCATCCATCTATCCTTCTCTATAGAAAAAAAAATGACCTAGTTCCAGGTGCCTGGCTTACAATATGAACCCCCCCCTCCACCTAGACCCCCACCCCCCTAAAAGCCCACCAAGCCAACCCCTGGTTAATGTATCCCACAATCCTTTTCTGCTGACGTCACGCACCGCTGAGTGGGCGGAGGTGTCACTCAAGCCCGGCCCATTGGTCAGCGGCGGAGACCGGCGCTATAGCAACAGCAAAATGGAGGTTGAGCACATGGGCCGGACAGCCGGGGCATCATGGGAAGACTCCGCCCAGCATGCGCACGAGTGCCTCTCCCCCTCCCCCCCCTTTTTTTTTTTGGTCTAGGAATGATCAATATGCACTCTAACATTTTTCCAGGCACAGCCTAATTAACACTCCAGGAAGCCAGCAAGGTTTTGACTGTATTACTCAGCTGGTTTTCCGGAACTCCTAAATGAAATAAATAAATGAATGAATGAATAAATTGGAGGTTTAAGTCAGTTCATTTTCTGTTTCGCCATTTAGATTAAATTTAAGCCAGTCTGGCGGTGGCAGACACCAAACGGCTCCTGACTCTAATCCCCTGAAAAGGGGGGCGGGGGCATATCACGGGCCTCGTCTGCACCGGCATTTCCTATTAATAAACCCGTTAAAACGTTCA